>PNEQ01014022.1:0-34023 GCA_003012365.1 Medauroidea extradentata | reverse complement strand
CTAGCTGTTAAATGCCTTCATCACATATTTTATCCAGAGTTACTGTTTGTATTACATAATTTCACGCGGGCAAAGCCGCGGCCGGGTAGCTATTTTGTAGAGAAATAAAGATGAATTAAAAACAAAGATGTTCTGCAATTAAAGTACCCTCAGCGTAGTGGACTGGATAAAGCTGTTTGTATTTGTTGT
Organism: Medauroidea extradentata; assembly: GCA_003012365.1. NCBI lineage: Eukaryota > Metazoa > Arthropoda > Insecta > Phasmatodea > Phasmatidae > Medauroidea > Medauroidea extradentata. Next base: position 33,834 of record PNEQ01014022.1, on the reverse strand, counting down.
TATAAAGATAAACAGAGAATATAGTAACACCATCAATTAATACGTTATTAAAATTTAGTTATTCTTTTCTATAGTACACGCGGGCGAAGCCGCAAAGGGACAGCTAGTAACTCCATATACGAAGTAGCAAGGTAAAATCTGTACTCTAAGAAGACAATATAAACATCGCTGTACTTAAAAAAATACCTTATGTTTAGAGCACACGATTTTTGGTGAAAATAATTCTGCAACTGTTCATTTCAATGCCTTATGTGCACATATACAGCCCTGCTTCATGGTCAGTGATTGGCTGTTTATAATTCTCAGCGTCTAGATGTCTACCAGCAAATCACAGACGTGTGGTGTTGCAGTAACCTTGTTCCTGTTGGCACAGTCAAACGAGCCACGTCTGTGCAATAATACATTCTGCCAGTAACAATGAAGCAGACCTGCATACGTGCACATAAGGCGTTGTAACAAACTGTTGCAGAATTATTTTCACGGAAAATCGTGGGCTCTACTATGGTCCTATAACGGCGATAGCAACATTTTTCTGAACAGTTGTTATTTTGTATATGAAAGACTTATCACTTCCATTAACCACAGAAAAAAGAAACTATTCGTATAGTTTTTCACCTAAAATCAAATTGAAAAACTGAATTTCATGGATATTCCTTGAAATTCAAGCGTTTTCCCCAGTAATGTTAAGGTCACGTTGATATAAAGGAAATGTCAAGGATTGCGATAGTTTAAGAACACGCAGGCCTAGTCACCATTGAGGTTCTATGTTACATACTCACACTGCAAGTGTCTCGTATTCCCTGCGAATCATACGCGCACAACATGGAGTCGACAACACCCATCTTCAGTAGAGGATTGTCGCTGTGGTAGACGTTACATTTGTCTTTCTCCATCGGCTGCAACACCGCCTGCAGCAGTATGTTACTCTTATTCTGGCCTGGAACATGCACATCTCAATGTAACTAAGGTTAATTCTACTACAGGTAAAAAACAAGCGCTGATAAAAGAATATAGTAGCAGGTACCATACTTTTGTTAAAATAGGGACAACAAAACAGTTTGGTTGTCGGTACTACTCTGGACAGTTCCTTCAACAATCTGTTTTGTAGAAGTTACCGTCTGGTTTGTAAAAGAAACAAAACTATTGTTTTCTTCTACAAAAAAAGATAGTCGAAAGAACTGTCCAGAGTTGTACCAACAACCAAACTGTTTTTTGTCCCTATTTTATCACAAGTATGGTACCTACAACTTTACTCTTTTTTCAGTGTGTTTTCTTACGGGAAAGTTTGGAAGAGGGAAAAATTCCGCCGCTAGTTTCGCTGCAATCGCTAAGGTATCAGAAACATTCGAAACTGTAGTGAAATTATGTTTAAATAAGCTTGCAATGATAGAAGTCATTTAACTTAATTTTAAAGTGAGAAGAAATCAATTTCGTGTAACAATATATCTGCTTAACGTACCTTAACATTCAGGAATGTTCCATGATTGGTAAATTTACACATCTAACCTGTACCAGCGCTCAAGCGGTAGAAACTTTCCCTGGGACAAATTTTTAACATTGATCTTTCTAACTTGAAGAATTAACCTTAACGTAACAATGACAAACACCTGCATCTCAAAATACCGCGATAGCTTAAAAAATTTTCAAAACACGTTTTATTAACTCGCTTGCTTATCTGTTTGTTTGTCCGGTAACAATAATCTTTCAACATCTAGGTCTTTAGCGCTGGTGTGATTATATAGCAGCGCTGGAATGAAGGGGTGGGGGAAACGGGAGATCATCGAGAAAACCCGCCGACCAGTGGCATCGTCCGGCAAAATTCTCACTTGTGAAAATCCGGAGACCGACCCCGCCGGAAATCGAGCCCAGATCGACTTGGTGGAAGGCGAGAGTTCTGATCCCTCGGCCACCGCGGCCCTACAACTTGAACAGTTAACATAGATCAGCAATGTAATATGCTTGTATATCTGACTGTTCGGTACAAATAAGGCTCAGAGTTGGATCATTATAAAAGGTAAGAATTTTGAAAAAAAAAAAATATTTAAAAAATTAAAGAAATATTTCGGTTCGTGAAACATTACGTTTTTACAATATAGGATTGCAAAATTTAACACACACAAGAATAAAAATCTGACAATACTATTACATAAAATTGTAATGTAGGCGTACCGCGTTTTTAAATCGTACTAAAGAGTATAAAATAATTTATACTACGAAAATCCTTGTTTGATTTAAAACGAAAAAACATGCGGGGCGTGAATAGTTCACATGTTACCAGCAATGTTATTCAATTTCAAATTATATTAACGGTTTCTGAGTTTTCTCAACAGCTACTGTCTGTACTCCTTACTATTATATATTGTCTGCACACCAATATTTTTTAATGTTATAAATATTTTACTAGGGAAAATTTATATGTTTTTGTCCGTTTAACGAACGTGATGTATTAATTTTTTAATTTAATAATTTTTTTCTCGAAGACGGCTCATGTTTGTGTGATCAAACTTTATCTAACGATGACATTTCTTATGCATAGCTGAAAGACTGCCTTGGTGACTATGTACCTTCGAAGAGAGCATGGCAATGGTCTGACCATTCGGCCACCGCGGCCCTGCCACTAGCCCACGTGTGTAATGCATAATCGCCTTTTCTTGCAATCCCCTCAGATAGCGTGCAGTGCTTGAATATTAGTCTATTTTCTGTGGGACTTTAAGTGGTGACCCCACATTATTTTATTTATGGACAGTGTAGTTCAAAGTCTAACGCTTGTTTCTATAGTTTTGTTTTTCGAATACGATTGTTAATTTCCCAGATATGGCAGTCTGGGAGTGTCATTTTTGGCCGTTTTGAGGGGCCTCAAATAATGTTTCTAATATACGTGCAGAATTCTTAAAACTATAGTGACATAGTTCGAAATGTAGGTTCTTTTCGTAGCTATACAGGTATAATGTCCGTTAAATAGTTCAGTCAAAAAGAGAATGGTCGTATCTCGCTGCAACGCATTTGAAGGGCAGGTAGGGAGACCCTTAAGGACGCTGTCAACAGCAATTTTCAACTCCTGGTTTTAATTTTTATTTTTACAAGATATTTTTCTTCTTATTTTAGACACAAAATGTGCCTAAATTTGGTTCTTATGCATTTTTTTCTCTCATAGTTTTCACGCAGTGGCTTATTAAAGTAAAAATTTACATGATTCCGTTTTAAAGACTACACTAAAACCAACTCACTTACCAAGCTGAAAAAAGTCAGGCGCATGTATGCAACCCACATCAATTCAACGTAATTCAAGGCTAATCTTACTATCGCTACAGCATTAAGAGTATTACAAAAAACAACATTATCTTCGCGCTTTATCGTAGCCAGAGTCATTATTATTTTCGCTGCGCTCTCCGAAGTCAAGTGTAAAGAATGGCTGACTAAAAAATTTGCAAAACATTTTTATGTATCACGTTGGTAATGTTACCGTTTATTGGACTTAACTTAGACGAAGGCACTGTGTCTTTGATAAAGCGCGAAGATAATGTTGACATGTGTAACACTCTTATTGCTATAGTGATAGTAACACTAGGCTTGACTTATATGGGGTTAATACGGGTTGCATACAAACGCCTGGAAAACTGGAGCGACATCTTAAGAGGAGTCCTCGACTGGCGCATGGACGGCGTTGCAGCATCTTACGCGTGTTCTTTTTTACGCGGAACCGCTTACCTTATTCATATTATGTTTATCTACGAAAATAACACACACTTGAAACTATGCTTCTATGTTTTCAAAAATCCAGCACGCTTGTTAGAAACATGATTTCCGGGCCTCTCAAATTGGGTAATAACGGTTTTTTTTTGTTGTGGTCACCGCTTAAGGACGCGGCTACCGCAATTTTCATCACCATTTTTTATTTTTATTTGTGCCAGACATATTTTTTTCTTATTTTAGACACAAAATGTGACTAAATTTGGCTCTTATGAAATATTTTTATTTCTCATTGTTTTCGCGTAATGGCTTGTTAAAGTCATATTTTGCGTATTTCCGTTTTAACGACTACACTAAAACCAACTGATATACCAAACTCAAAAAAAATCACAGTGGATAAAGACATTACAGGCTACAATGTGATGCTCATAAAAATAAAGAATAAAAATTATTTTCATGAGCATGACATTGTAACCTGCAATGTTTTTATGCACTATCATTTTTTGAGTTTGGTATATCAGTTGGTTTTAGTGTAGTCGTTAAAACGAAAACATGCAAAATATGACTTTAACAAGCCATTATGCGAAAACTATTTGAGATAAAAAATTTTCATTAGAGCCAAATTTAGTCACATTTTGTGTCGAAAATAAGAAGAAAAAATCTGGTACAAATAAAAAATAAAATAATGATGATGAAAATTGCGGTAGACCGCGCCCTTAAGAGCGCGCGGTAGGTAAATAAACGCTGAAAACATAAATTGATTTCTACGCTTTTTTGGAAGCCAATATGGATAAAATACTCAACGACAATCCTAGATAATGGTATTTGCCAACTTTACGAGTAAATATTTATCCAGAGTTACTAATTCGTTACGCGTGATCTCTTGCGCTGCAGTTATATGCATGAGGTTCCGGCGTCAGAGATTGTGCCTCAGAAGTTCGTAACACTGGAAACAATTTTGTTGAAAACGTTGGCTAAAACTATCGTCTAGGATTGCTATTGTTTAGTTTTCGCAAATTGGCTTCAAAAAACCTACAGTTATATATTAATGCTTTTAGCGTTGAATTATGTACCACGGCCTCTTTAAGTCCCGCAGGAAAAAGACTTGCACGCCAGTTTGGCTCGCTGCGAATAGAGGCGATATGCTTCTCGTCAAGCGTGGGACACTGGCTCTTATCGCTACGCTGTCTCCACGCGTCAACACTGGCGAAGACTCCTGCTGTCGGCAGCACGGCTTACCATATATATCAGTGGCTCCCCAGCCAGCGACGACAAGGTCCCTCGCTGGCAGCTCAGTCTTGGTGTACAGACATGCCGGGAATATATTCTCTGAGAACTGGACGGGAGCTGATAGACGGACCAGAGCGATGTCGTTGTAGTTGGAGCTGTACTGACGATGTACTATCACATCTTCCACTGGGACATCAACTGCACCCTCACTGCCGGATGTTAGGTCCACTGTACCGAGTCGCACCTTCACCAGCTTCCTGTGTGTGGCACACGCAGAACATCATGTATTTTGTGCATTGCAAGGTGAAGGTAGTTATTTTTCACATTTGTGCACAAAACCCAATTTATTTTCCATAAGCGGGGGTGAAACTGGACACTTTGGATAACTTTGAAACACTTTCATACTACTTTTATTTTACACAATTTTCACCTCTGAATACATATTAAAATGTCACGTCGCTATTTATTACTCATAATATCGCAAGTAATTTTTTTTACTCAGAGCTGCCACATATGAAAAAAATAAGTCCCAAAGTCACCCCATGTGTCTAAAGTTACCCCTGCTCACGGTAATTCAGGACGTAGAGCAGTCATGCAATGCACATTTCTATGCAGGCGTTTTGCAAAATAATTAAACGTTCGTATGTTGAAAAAATATTTTGCTACATTTTGGATTATTTTCATTGCAAAATTGATACCACTTAAGGTTTAAAAAATCGGCAAAAACTATGAGGTTAATTGTTAACAAAAGTAATTGTGTACAAATTGTGATATAGTTGTGTCAAAACTTTGCAGGTATTCTTAGTTACTAATTTTGTCTTTTATATATATATATATATATATATATATATATATATATATATATATATATATTCATTATTACTGAAAATCAACGAGGCGTTGCCTTAAGGACATGGCACAGGGTTGAGATAATACATTTTTACACCCAATCTAGAGCTGTTATCATAAAATTATTCTGTAATTTTGTAACTTCGTTTTACTATGTAACTTAATTTTTAGAGACAAACGTTATGAGGATTTTAACTAATTTGGAAATTAAAATAACATTTCCTTGATTAAATAATTATTAACAGTCATGCTGTACGTTGTAGGCCTATGGATAAAATCAGAGTACGCACATAGTTAAAACTGTTGTAACAAAATTACCGGGCAATTTATCGATATCGGGACCGTTGATATGATAAAAAAATAATTATGGTTAATAATGTAGAAATTCGGGGCCCAAAGTCTAAATTGTAAGAAGAGGTTAAATAAATTCTGGCAGATATATTTATTTTACACTGGGAGCTGGCTACACTAATAGGCGTGCACACAAGATGAAATTAGCTTTTCATAAAATAATGTGTACAATACCTTTAGGTCTGAGATATAATGCTGAATTCAGTAAAACTGGTGCCAGTTTTTCAGTGCATAATTGCTTGGACTGGAAAAACAGTAAATGGAACAGATTTAAAATTGAATTTTGTCTTCAGTAGCAGGAAATAACTGCTAAGTCTGTTATGAAGCGAGTGAGAAGGGGGAAGAGGGACAGAGAGAGAGAGAGAGGGAGAGAGAGATTTTTGGTCAGCGCTCAACATCAAGGTCTTCAAGGCAGGTGAGGGATGACACGAGGTGAGTATGGAGCAGCGCCGGAATTACAAGGCGGGGGAAATAGGACATCCCAGAGAAAACCCGCCGACCAGCGACATCGACCGGCACGATTTCCACATTAAAAAAACCGGGGACCGACCTCGCCGGGAATCGGACCCAATTCGATTTTTGTATTCTTCAGTAAATGCAACTGTACGATATAAGACATCTGTGATGAGTCCGTAGGTGGTCGCCGCCTCTCATCCTAGACACGTATATTCCGTAGAGTAGTCTACACGGGATCTTGTCAAATTGAATGTCGATATTTTGAGAAACATGCCTCACTTCTAGAGCGTCAACAAATGTTATATGGACATAGGTGCCAAATACATACAATTACTACACTACAGTTAGCAATATATGATGTACGGTTCATAGCGCTAGCTGGTTCATGATGCTGTGAAACGTTCATTACATCAGTCCTGTAGATTGTACACTCCGCCATGTCACTAACCAATAAACAATACGACTACCAAGAGTTTGCTCAACGTCCACGGAGGTTGCACACACAAGTGCCTTTAAAAGCCTCCAAAAATAAAAGGTGCGTTTTTGGACCTACGGTATGTCCATATAACACTTTTTATTCCTCCAGATGTTGATGATTATTTCCCCAAAATGTTGACATATTATTCGCCAACATTCTGTACATTTGTTTCCAAGTGCGTGTTTCGGGACAGTCTAAACGACCTACTAAATTCCAGGTAACAGTCTTGTGATACGTAAAATGAAATAGGAGACAAACATTTTTACTGTAACAATGCGGTTGAGAGTAAGGTGGTTACGTATCTCTTTCAGCTGAGTGAAACTGAGAAAATGGTTTAGAAATAAACGTTTGGAAATCTTTTTAAATATAGATACAAAATAATCTAACGAGCAGTGTATTGACTATAATTTCCGAAACTCTTATGTTTGGCAAACGTTATCTGTTGTTTGGTGGTTTGGTTAATCACACTCAAACGTAATTTGTAAACTTCTGTAAACCGGAATGAAAGCCAATTTACACAAATAAAAATAGTAGCAATATTATTAATTAGAAAATGTTGGTTACAAAAATGTTGGCAACTAAATATTAACTATGGTATACTAATTACATTAACGTTGACAGCAAATTTTCTATAAATATTGCTGAAAACACATGTATTACTAACAAAGTATTAAGAATTATGAATTGGCATTAATACAAATGTTGATGACAAAACGAATATCGATTTTTCTGATAACATTGCTAGCAACATTAGTTATCAACATATGTTGATTTAGACCGCCCTAGGATAAGTCGGGAAAGTGACGCCATTAACAGTATTGGTGACAAAGTTATAAACATGTTTCTAAAATGCGTAAATTTTAGTGATATCAAATGATTCTCACAAAATGTCGATAGCAAATGTTGTTAACATATCTTTTTGTATATTGTCACAGTTGCAACAACGTAATTTTTAAACAACTCTTACCATCGGGGCAAGTTAGAAACCAAAGACGTACATAGGACATAAGACATTGCAGCAAATGGCATGTCACATAAAACCAGAGATTACACACAACAGACGAATAAACAACTTCTTGGTTGTGTTTCTGTGTGCATCCTCCTGGGTTTTTATAACACAACATTTGCTGCAGTGGCGTATGTCCAAAATACTACTTCGTTTATTAGTTTGCAACGATGTTGAAATCATGATGTGACCAATAATTTGCAAGTATTTTTGCATTGTTTATAACTGTATTAACAAGTTAAAACTTAAATAAAAAAAAATATTCACAGTATACTAAATTTTAAATCGGTCATATCACCAGTAGAATTGCTCACATAAAAAATATAAAAAAAAAAAAATAAAAATGAAAAGAGCTGATGATCTTAAAGACTTGGCATCAGTCGCCATATTGAATTATTTTATTTTTTGCTCTTACGCAATTCTGAGAAGATAAATGTGACATTTGTTACTGTAATATAAATTCTATTTAACTTGTGCTACAATAAAAACATCGCAGTTGAACTTTAAACGTATATTTAGGCCGTAATCAGTCGAGCAATTTTTTTATATTCTTAACTTGCTGGACTGAATACGGTTTAAAAATACGTTAAAAGTTCAACTGCGGTGCTTTTATTGTAGCGCAAGGTAAATAGAATTGATATTATGGTAATAAATTTCACATTTTTTCTTCTCAGAATTTCATAAGAGCGAGAAGTAACAAAATTCAATATAGCGACTGATGCCGAGCCTTAAATGGCAGAACAGATTTTCTTGAATCATAGCTAAGAACACTCTTGATAAAGTCATCTTTCAAACAAATAAACCCTGAAGTAATAAAATATCAAGTGTGTATAGTTAACTATATCTCTATGGAGATATATATCTTTGCTTGTGTAACAAGAAAATGAATACTTCGTTCTAATCAAATAAAACCTTGTTTAAGGTCTAATAATCTGTATTATTTTATGACAAACCCTAAACATGTTCATTAGTTAAGGAGCTACGATGCCACAGACAGATACACAGATACACAGACAGACACACCTATCTTTGCGTCGGGGGTTAAAAAGACATGTTACTTGCAATGGTATTGCCGACGTAAACCTCGCTTGAAGGACTCACAATGAACCTGACTCACCTGTCGTCAGTCGGGTTGCAGTGTGCAGCTGTCAGTATATAGCGGTGGCTGATGAGAGAACCGCCACAGTTCCACTCCACTTGGTTGGAACCTGGACTCTCATAGCCCAGCGCCGCCTACCACGAGAGTATTCTATTATATCGCTGAAAGCTTCTTACATTTATTTATTTAAACAAGTTATGTTCACATATTGTAAGTAAAACGGTACAAAATACTCAGAATATCAATGAAGCCAATACTGGACGAAAATAATAAGAAAGTTGGTATAGACAACACATTCCATTATGTTAATATTACGTTCCAACAATTTTAAGCTTGCGTCGTAAAATTGGCCTGGACCTATTTTATCGACGTAATTTTTTTTACTTTAAGTTACAAAAAACTATAGCGTCACTGCCACTAGTTGATACTATCTTATTGCCGCCACTTCAACTAGTTAGTTGATTAAACTACTTTGATTAACTGACTTACTGAAATCACTACAACGGCTAAAGTCATGTGGGGTAACTTTGAACCGGTCAAGGCAATTTTGTACCACCAGTCTAGTTTAGTTTCAAATGAAATATTTCACAATTAAAGAATACGGTTGTGTTATGAATAAATTTGTTAATCCTAAAGTTTGCATAGTGGTTGAATGACACGGAGGTATTGTATAACAGAAAATCCCTGGAACAAAGTTACCCCAAATGACTGCAACATTTTTCTTAAACCTCTATGAAAGCTATGGTATAAAGTCTACAGTGAGTAGTTAATTTATTAATACCATTGCTACTAACTGATTGGAATGACTCTGACAAGCTATGTTATTAAATATCTTCTCCAGGTAGCTTATTTAAACTCTTACAACTAGCTAACTTTTCCAAATCACTGCGACTAGCTAGGTTATAAAACACTCATAGTAAAAGCAAAGTGTTTTACCATATGCGGCATTTTTCTTGGTGCCACCGGATCACCACTTGCGATCCTCATAGTGATGACAATTGGCAGGTCGTTAACATAGGCTTCGCAAGCTGGAATACACAAACCAAGACACTCTTTACAGAAGAAATACATTTTCAAACCAGGAAATCAATTACTCAGTCGGGAAAAAGGTTACAAGTTTCCACTCATATGCGCACATCACAACACACTCAGGGAGCTGCAGAGCTGTAGTGGTTAAACAACTCTCCTCCTTCCACGGCGACACGAGATCGATTCCTGTCGGGTTCATTTCATATTTTTCGCATGTAAGATATGAGGAGGGAGTTCCTGTTTGGCCGGCGTGTTTTCGCGGGGTCATTTAATTTCTCCCGTCTCTAAATTCCTTCTCTTTTTCACACCGTAAACCGGGGTTAATTTGACATTGTGGGGTAACTTTGTCCACCGAAAATTTTGGTATTTATATCGTTTAGTGACGAAAGTTTCAAAAATTAACTATAATGATAAAAGGAATTTTTTTAAAATGCTTGGCTTAGATTATCTGCATATTTATCAGAAATACCAACAACTGATATGTTAAATGGTCAAAGCAATGTCCATATCACATATTTTCTTTCTTTGTGTTTGTGGAATGTTTCCTGAAAGTTTGGCCGTACCTTTTTGTAGCACCCTGCATGGCCAATTAGTAACAATGAGCGTCCCCGGAGGAAAACGGTACTGACATAATTTCACCGTCTTTAAAAACCTGGCTGTTAAAGGGCGTTCGAGTGGGGGAAAAAAAATTTTATATTTGTACGAAATAGTGTTGGTTATTTTTGTAGGCGTTACATAGGTGTACATTTTCCTCTTACGGAAAACATTTAGCTCAACCAGTTTACCCGCAACGACACTTCAAAGTCAAAATTTGCACGTTTTTAGTCCTTATGAGCCACAAAAACTAATGAATATAATGAAACAAAAAAAAATTCACACTGTAACTTTATGTCACGGGCCACTGCTTGACATGCCTTAAATTCATTACGTAATTTTCTTATTTAAAAAATTCGATATGAGGATAAAAAAATTCCAATTACCAGAAACATAAAAAAATACAAAACAATTAAAAAAAATATTTTAAACATGTCAGGCAATACGTGACATGTAGTTTCAGTGTGAATTTTTTTCATTGCATTATGTTCATAGCTTTTTGCTGTTTATAAGAACTAAAAAAGTGCAAATTTTTACTATGAGGTGCCGTTATGGGAAAACTAGTTGAGCTAATTTTTTTTTCGTTAGAGGTAAATATATTCCAAAGTAACATCTACAAAATTAATACTATTTCATACAAATATAAAATTATGATTTTCCCTTATTTGGACGCCCTAAAGCACTGAACAAATTCTCCTTCACTCGCTCACAGCATAAGCTCGCTGTGACACTATCGTGAATGCGATAGAGAACGCAAACACATTACACAGTTTTTACAACATAGTTCTTCATTATATTCATAACACTGCAGGCTCCCGTGGTCATTGAACGAGTAATATTGACTATCTAAGCTTGTAGAATGAAGCCACTTATTCACAGTTGCATATTCCAGGACCACGAAGATTAAGCTCCAGAGTGGAAATATAGTTTGTTACTTCTATTTTTGTCATCCCGCCCAGGTTGGTAATTCACACGTAAGAAACTGTTTATATCTTCACCGCAAGCTCAGCTTGTTTCTGGTGGTTCAAGTGATTCCACGAGAGATAAAAAGAGAGAGAGAGAGAAGATTTGTTGTCTAGAAGTAATACTATTATACACACATTACTGTTCAAGGCAAGCGAAGTTATGTTATTGTTTGATGCCAGACTTAAATTCTTTACCTGTGCACACCAGAGCAGACTTTTACTCGCTGAGCAAGTTTGTTTACCTGACTGACAACATTGCAGTTGGACAATGATTCTAACGCCATAATATTGCCATTGTTAAAATTGGTCGACGAGGCAGACTACGAAATAATTGGACACTAGGAGATGTCACACGAGTGAATAGCAATTTGGTAATTTAGGCTACTCCTAAAGACATTTCTAGATCCTAAAGTAATCATATACGCGTGGCGGCTTAACAGTCTGTGTATCACCGCATACGTATTACCAAAAATATCAGGTGTGACTGACTCTCTGAGAAGGTACTAATAATAATCATTTGTAAAGTTGACTAATAATACTGGTTTTAAAAATCTGAATACAGCCGCTGTGTGGTTATAAGAAATGGACCAAATAAATGTGGGAGGAGGTAGGCCTATTGAATGTAAGAAAATGTTTCTTATAAATATGCATAATACGAAAATTAAAATGTAATATGAGTGTCATATCTACAACACATTTAACTAACATTTACATTGGTTAACGTTTTATTTTTTTCACTTAATCAGTTGGTTTTTATTGCAAGAATTTTTTAAAGAGGGGATGTGTCTATCTGGTATGCATCTTTTGTTGGGTATGTTATACATATTTTAGATTTTTGCTTCTAATGTAATTGAATAACCGTGTAATGTTGTCGGTACTACAAACAAGTATGACTCTTTTACCCTAAAGTATTTTAAGCTATTGAATAAATTATAGTTAATGTTGCAGTTCCAGCCTTAAACGATGTTTTACGTGGAAATTCGTTTTCATTGACTGATAGAATAAATGTAATTTTATCTACAAAAATTATTCGATGTTCTTTCATGTGGGAAAACCAATGTAAAGACGAGCATCAGAAAACTTAACATTCTTAGCATCGAGTTTCATTGTGATAAACTTTTTTACTTAAAAAACAATAAATTTTCATTTTTAAAACAAACACAAAATTAAGAATTGAAAAATTTTCGATATAAAAATTATGTGGAAAAAATTTAATTTGTAGTATCTAAAAATGACTTTTAATCATGGTCGTAGAACAGGTCTGGACACTCGCCTATCTAACAATGTATTTTGCTCGACTCCCTTGTTGTTTGGCTGCAGTTCGTCAAGTTACCGAGAATGTTATACATTTTTGGCGCTGTAATCCGGGTGGTCGGACTCAAACTCCGCCCAATTTTTTCCATTGTTAAAATTTATAAAGTAAATAAAGATTGATGTAGCCATGCTTTAGGGTTGTGAGCGAAAGGAATATTTCTTAAATTGATAAAAAAAAGTAAGTTTTGATAAATTGTTTAGCTTAGTGGGAGGGAAGTGGGCGGGTTTGAGCCCGACCGCCCTGATTGCAGTGTCTAAGACGTACAGCACTGCCGTGAACTTGGCGAACTGCAGCCAAACAACAAGGGGTCAAGTTTCCAGGCGAGTGTCCAAACCTGTTCTTCTACGGCCGAGGTTTTAACTAACACGAAATAAAACACATGAGGGCGTAGAACACAAATTAATGTTAAAATTATTAGTATTAGAATTTAGATTTCTTCAAGCGAATATATAAATTAAAAGACCGTAAATTCTATACAATAATTTTTGCAAACATCAAGAGAAAACATTTTTCCTGAGTGACGTATTTTTAGGACACAATCTCCTGGCGCCGATATCTCGTCAACTTAACTGCGACGCAAGGAATCACACTTAACATATGCGTCACTCTGAGGAAATGATTTCTCTTAAGGCCATGATCTTTCATTTATTTTAATAAACTGCAAATAAATCAAATAATTTTTAAACAAATGATTTGCAAAAAATTTGAGGCTACGAACATACAGTCATACGATACACAATTTTTGGAAAGCGTTATTCAAAATAATGTTACGTTTGTTAGCAAAAAATTATTTTGCTTCATTGTGGCTTACTTTGACAACAAAATATGTGATATTTAAGGGGCAAAAATATAAAAAAATTCGTTTGGTATATTGTAACAGAAAAATTCAGCTGCGAACGATGATAAATATAAGCGTTAAAATTGTAAGATGAATATTTGATATATGTATTAATTCGTGTTAAAAAAAAAACATTCTTGAAACCACTGCAAAACTACAGAGCGAGGCCTTAAAGTCGGGAAATACCATTTTCCAGAGTTTTCGTTCTATAATTCTTTAACACTGACTATCAAACATCTGTACATTTTTATAGACGTTTTTAAGGTTAATTTATGTACACTGCACTCTTTACACTGTGCGCCAGCTTAGGCGGCGAGTGGCAGCTACTGAGTGAAGGGCACGTTCAAGGAATTCAAGCAGCAGATCGCTGCAAAAACACCTACACTGTAAAAAGAGTATAGTTGTAGGTAACATACTTCTGTTAAAGTAGGAACAGCAAAAAATGTTGGCTGTTTGGTACTACTCTGGACAGTTCCATCAACAATCTGTTTTGTAGAAGAAACCAAGAGCCTTGTTGCTTTTACAAACCAGATGGTATCTTCTACAAAACAGATTGTTGAAGGAACTGTCCAGAGTAGTACAGACAACCAAACTGTTTTGCTGTCCCTATTCTAACAGAAGTATTGTACCTGCAACTATAGTCTTTTTTCAGTGTAGTAGTCTATAAATACCGGAATGAAATCGACCTGTAAACTAACAATTCGAATTTAAAACGGTAGTAATATTATCTGCAACACGTTCCAGCTCGTTACCTGCCAACTTACACGGCGCGTGCTGTAAAATGTTCCCAACAGCCGCAAACAAAGAGTGTGAGGCTGTATATGGTTGTTTGCGTCAGAGAGATTTAAAATCATTAATTGCTTATTCTTGAGTAATTCATATAAGCCTTGCTTTAGCTGGTTTAATAACAATGAATTATTGGGGTATATTTGGTTCAATTATTTTAATAGTTGCACATGGTCTTTGTTCATCTGGTTTATTTTGTTTAGTAAACATTGTTTATGAACGTTTAGGTAGACGAAGATTATTAATTATTAAAGGTTTAATTAATTATATCCCTACTTTGTCTTTGTGGTGATTTTTATTAAGATCTTATAATATGGCTGCTCCTCCCTCTTTGAATTTGATTGGTGAAATTATATTATTTAATATATTAGTTTCTTGAAATTCTTGAAATTATTACCTTCTTCACTCTTGCGCCTTGTTGTGCGGTTCTTGCTGGTGGCGCAGCAGACGATGTACTGCCGATCTTGGAAGCCACAAATCACAGGCCTCACTCGGTGCTTGTGTAGGGCGGAGATGGTCGACGGACACTCCGACCACAGGCGACAGACACCTTCCTCTCCGGACGGCATCCCGCACGACCGACCTGCTGCAAGTCCACTAACTGCACATACAGGCTGTTAGGAAACAACTGCATACCAAGCATACCATGCGAGTCCTGGGATAGACTGGAAACAGACATGTTACCGGCAAAAAATTTGTTCGACGACGTTTTGTACGCATAATTAAGGGCGCTGCCTACCTTGAAGCCACGGCGGGAGCAAGCATAGGGTTTTACAGGTTAAATTATTTTCTACCTGGCTCAATAACGGTTCGAGTTACATATACGCCACCACTGACTTTTTTGTTCGTCTCGGTGCCGCGTACATTGCTATGGATCGTGTAGGCAGTTTTTTTCAATAACCTGAAAATTGTGGGCAAAAAAGCATTTTTTCACCTAAAAAACACGCGAAAATTGCTATTCATAATTTCTTTTCTCCGATTTTATTTACGCAACAATATTCTCCTTTTCTCGGCGCAGAAAATGGTTTTTGTCCAGAAGCATTATCGCAAAAGGTGACCGAGTGCCAATGAAAAATATTTAACATGTAAAACCCTATTCTTTCTCCACCAGGGCTCCGAGGCAGGCAGCGCCCTTAAGCATTCCGCCATTATGAAAATCACAGGGTGGACTTGTATGTCGTAAACAGTGGCGAAGCGTGGACTTGTTCCAAGGCAAGCAGTATGAGACCCGACTATACACTTTGAGAAGGTGGCAGTTGCGTTGCTGAGACCTAGGTATATTACTGAGAACTAGTTCCTCGTCTCTTACATACTACTGGCTGAGGAATGTACCTGCCCCTACCAGTCAAATGGTTCCACAGTCTACTGAGAGTCCTGTACAGTCTCTGCTGATCACCGCTTGCTCAAGAACACTGCACGCTTCGCCACTGGTCGTTAAACTTTGGGGGTGATTGGCTATGAAGGTATTTGAAGACGAATGATTGACGAACATACCTTACATTACAAAAAAAAGTTCTCTTGTCGCAGGTGCGTAGGACACACAGTTTCCATTAAAAACGAACATCAAGTACTTATGCTAGGTGCGGCGGTATACTGCGTCCTGAACGATTGGCACAATATCGACCACAATTTGACAAACAATTATGACAGCGTTTTGAATCGTGGTATGCACGTCAATTATTCATGTTCAAATGCCTAGAAGTGCAAAAGATTTACGACAAACAAAAGTGGTCACCCCTGTGATATTCATAATGGCGGAAAGCTTGACAATGTGGCAGCATTTAACAGGGAAAGTTCCGTATTGTACTCCACGTCCAGGTATTATCTTATGAATGTTTTGTCAAGCAAACGTAGGGTCGTGTTTGGACTGCTCGGAATATTTATCTGCACCTATAATATGCAGGTCAGAACAGTAGTAGTAACATAAGTAAGATATCTATGGAGTGCAAGAGTGAACTAACTACATTGTTATTCTGCCTCATTGTGAATGTAAATGTCATCATATATATCCTGTATTCTGCGTTTCGTATAGCTTCAGTGAAATTTGACAGCTATTTATGGGGAATAACTGTTAATGCTATGTGATATGTGTCAAAAATGCAATATATTTTGAGTTCTAAAATGGAACTGACATACCAGTACAACCACGTATACAGTAAAGTTTTTTGCAGCATTGTGACACATATTACAACATATTAAGGTGGCCGTCTAGGTGAACGTATTTTGCGCGTCCGAAGCCTAGTAGTGCGGAAGTGGTAATGGTGACACAGTACGCGCATCATGCATCATCCACAGTTGTCAACTACGAGCAAATACTATTAATTAGATGTCGTGTTATATTTATTATTTGACATTTATCGCAAGGTAATTATATACAATAAATGCTAGGAATTTTATTTGAAATGTACCTATGCCACCCCACGTGTCCAACTTCACAAAGTCACTGTCGCTGACGATGTGTATGTAATTATTATATGATTATAGATGTAAAAATAATTATTACACACATTTATATATATATATATATATATATATATATATATATATATATATATATATATATATATACATACACACGCGCACTGAAGATTGTAAAAAAAAAGTTGCATACACACTATATGTATAGGCTGTTCACGATAGAGTGAGCACTGTTTACATTTTACTTTTATTTTTTGCAGCCTTTTTTAATATGTAATGTTTTCAATACGAAAACTTCCATGCAACTAAAAGCGAGTTTAAATGTTTCACCACTCTCCAAACGTTACATTTAAAATTACATTTAATGTTTATTAAAATTTCTGCTGAGTGCTGAGTTTACAGTGAACAGCCTATACATATACACACTATTTAGCTAACTTTTTTACTACTTTTATTACGTTCACTGTACTGAATAAACCATTAGAAAATAGTTCATGTTGTGCATTCTTTTCGTAGATCAATATATTAAAATAAGATCAGAACTCTGATAAAATAACACTACGCAAACATAATTAAACTGCCAGGTATCCTAAAGTAGTAATACACCCAATTCTAAAAATATAATAAAAATAATATCAATAGTAAATCAAAATGATATAATCTTTAAATTTAAAACCACTGTACAAACTAACCTCTAACATTGTCTTTGAAAAAAATAAAGACACTCCGTTAAAGAAAGCTGAATTACTGTTATAAAGACTAAAGCACCAACGTACCTTCCTGCCTCAAGTAAATAATAGTGAAAACCGGCGAGGAGACGTGAACGACGAGCAATAGTAATGTCACGAGCTGCATGGTAAGTCGCAGATGCTCTCTTGTTGCACAAACTACAAGCACGTCAACCTCTGTCCAGGTATATATGTGAGGTAAGTCAGCCGGCCGACTATGATGTCTCCTACGCTGCAGGCGTTGGCGTCAATTCCCACTGAAAAATGGGAAGAACTTCGTCCAAGACAGATAGCTAGTTACCGTCACAATATTCTTACAGATTTTAGATTTTCTTCTGCATACGGAACGATTGAACATTTTTAACCAAATATGTGAACTTTCAAAATAAAGAACGTCCTATAGGCGGTTCACTATGAACTGAGCACTTACCATAACTTGTAACTAATTAAAATATGTTTTATTGGACCAATAGATGTTAAGTTTTGATAGTGTTAAACATTTGCACTGGTTTTTAGTAACATGGAAGTTATCATATTAAAAATAGTAAAGATGGCTACACAATGGCTGAAAGAAAACTTTATGAAGTGCTCACTTTATCGTAAATGGTATACAACAAGAATCAGGCTTCGTACTTCGCGACGTTTTTCAAGTCGTAACAAGACGTGTCCCAGCACTACAAGTGGTTATACAAACCAGCGACTCGAATCCACGTGGGGCCGCGGTGGCCGAATAGTCAGGCCACTCGCCTCTCACCAAGGCGATCCGGGTTCGATTCCCGACGGGGTCGGTGTCCGGATTTTCGCACGTGAAAACCGCGTCGCTGATGGGTGGGTTTTCTCGGGGATCTCCCGTTTACCCCACCTCTTTATTCCAGATCTGCTCCATACTCACCTCATGTCAACCCTCACCAGCGCTAAAGACCTCGATGCTAAGCGCTGACCAAAATATCTCAATTACTCGAATCCACGTGGCATTGTTTCTATTCCTGTAAGTTCCGACAGCTGGTCATTTTTATATCGATAGACAGTAAATTACTCCCATGTTATCGTACATATTATTTTTTTGCGAAACTAGATAAATTATTATTTCGTATCTTCCAGCAAAATGCAAGATAATATGGAAGTAATTTGTTATATAATAATGATGACAATATTAAGCAAACTAACACTTAAGAATTAGTGTACCGTATATTTTTTACGTTTGTGGTACGGAACTGGGTAAAGCGATAAGGCGAATATAACACGTCCGTCAAACATCTCATCGCCTCTAGGGGCGGAGAACTAAACTAGCGTGTAATGTTTTAGTAGAAGTTGTTTTTACGGGCTTCAAGAGATGACCCTGTTGTTTTATCTGTGGAAATTATGTTTCCTCACCTGAAGGCCTTGTTACGGAGTTTTGCAGTGATTTCGAAAATATTTTTTTATTGCTACCTAATACTCATATCAAAATTTCGCTGCACAATTATAATTTGTAGCTGAATTTTTTTTTGTAGAATTATACTGGATGGTTTTTAGATTTCATTACCCAAAGTACCACGTTTTCGTCGTGAAAATAAGCAAAAATGAAGGAAATTATTTTTTTTTGCTGGAGAATGGTACATTATTTAAAAAAAACGCGTCCACAGTATTGTGCATCGTGTGATTGCACATTGACTCAAATTTTTTCAAAGCTTTTGGTTAAAACAGATTTGAATTATTGGCACCAGGCTGAAAAAAAACTCGGGAACAAGTCCATAAGCAACGCGAGAAAGTAATTTTTAGCACTTTTAAGGAACTTGTTAACCTTGTTTTTAACTAACGGACGGCATTTTTTAAACATTAGGGATGATGTTTGAAGTGTGTCTTCTTTTCGTAGACATAAGCATTAAAAACATTTTTAACAGTTATATTAGAATAAAATACGTTCCGCATTACTCTACAGCACGGCTCAAGCGCAAAGTCGACTAAATCTTAAAGAACGAACTGTCACAAATGTCGACATGTTGACAGGAAGGTTTTTAGCGAGGAAAAAAACAGTAAATGAAAGATGTCTGTGCAAATATCTAAGATCAACTGGGCCTGGAAGAAGAGTGTACTACGCCAGAACATATGGCGTCGTGGCTACCCCATGTGGGGACAGGAAAAGCAGGACGAAACCACTTCCTAATCAGCCCTCTAAGTCTCAGTACACGGTATCTCGCCACTTAACATCCGTGATATACATTTTCCTGGTGGAAGGGGGAACTGCCCGGACGCTGGGTGTTATCAGCGTTCAAGGGACCTCCCTGCTTGTCCGTCAAATGGTTGCAGCGAGTTGCGGCTATTCTTTTTTTTTTTTTCAACGAAAGTATTCAACGTACATTGCAATCGCATATCTACGAATAAAGCACACACTTCAAACTATGTCGCCATAATTTTGAAAACTCGGAGCGTTTATAAGAAACATCATTTTCGGAACCCTAAAAATCGCCAAAAATTACTTTTCCAGACTACCGTATCTAGAAAACTAACAACCGGACTCGAGAAGCACAACTATAGGAGCAAGCATTAGACTTCAAACTATGCTGCCCATGAATACAATTATGTGGTCACTGCTTAAAGTCTCGTAGGAAAACGGATAATAGTGAAGCCCTGCCGCCACCTGAGTGGCTTGCACGGAGAGGCGATAATACATTACATACGTCGAACAGCAGCGCTCTTAACGCTCCGGCCTCACATACACAAACGCAGCCTATCTAGGGAGGCCCCTTAAGGGACATGGAAAGGTACGATGTGCAACGGACGGCTGGAATATTCAATCGTCAATAAAATCTGGACCTTTCATCAAAAGACGATGAGATTTTTTTTACCAAGTCGGACGTTTATTTTTATAGCAATATGCGGTAGTATGCTATACTTTAGAGTAATAAATTAAAAACTGTTTATAATTGATGAAGGCTTGAAACCACAAAATCTACAAAATCGGAAAACTGTAATTTTTATATGATAATATCTGCGCTGCTATAGTTACCGAATTTGAAAATGTATTTATGTTTGCATTTTAAGATAATTTTTAATATCCGCAAACCTTTCGCGCAGTGATTTTCGAATAGTAAAACTACTTTCAAATCAAAACGCGAGTGTTTTGAAGTTCGGTTACTGTATAGGCCTAGATATTATATTAAAAATGATAAAAAATTAGTTTTCCTTTTTTGAAGATTTTGTGGCTTAAAGCCATTATTAAAAAAACAGTTTTTAACTTTTTACTAAAACTGCACAGCGCTATACAAATAAACGTCCGCTGATAAAATATCTACTCGGCAAACAAATCTCATCGAACTTTGATGAGAATTCCAAATTTTATTGACGATCGAGTATTACATTCGTTCACTCGTCATCGTAACTTTACATGCCCATTAACTGTGTTCAATTGCATTTGTTATCAACGTTTTATATTTTTACTTAATAATATTAGTTTTGTAGACGATACTCGTCAGTATAGTTTCCTCTTAACTAGATTCCGTTTCTTGGACGTACTCTATTGCAAATTGAATGACTGCCAAAGAAAACTAAACAAATAAAAGAAAGTAACTCTGTCTGTCTGGAAAACTACTGTGTTTGTTGTTTCGTCCTATCGCTGTGTCGAACGTTATTTGGTTTTTATTTTATTTGTTATTATTTTCATTTATTATCTGTTTGTTCCTTGTTTTTTTATTTGACCCGATTCTATTTTGGAATTCCATGTTGTGTATGTATCTAGCTGACTAAAGCATACTCTGCTTATTTCATGGTTTTCTTTTATTTGTTTAGTTTTCTTTGACAGTCATTCAATTTGCAATGGAGTACGTACAAGAAACTGAATCCAGTCATGCACTCCCATTGCACAGTTCTTTCAAAGATCATACAGTTTCCTCTTACCAAACATTTTTAACTCGCAAATAGTTTTCTCAAAACGGCATGTCAGCGTCAAAATTTGCAATTTTTCGCTTTCTTGAAATTCTGAGAAGGAAATTGTGAACCTTGCTATTATAGCGTGAATTAATGTGCACCTTGCGATGCAGTAAAAAACATCGCAGTTGGACTTTAAACGTGTATCTAAGCAGCAATGAGTCCAGCAATATTTTATATTGTTAAGTTGCTCGACTGACCGCGACCTAAAGATACGTTAAAAGTTCAACTGCGAAGCTTTTACTGTAGCACAATGTAAATATTATTCACCTTATTGTAGTAAATATTACGTTTTACTTCTCAGAATTTCATACAAGCGAAAAATTAACGGACTAACTTCGTATGTAAATAAAAATGCTGAAATTTCACTTTTAAAAAATCAAACAACGTTATATTTTGTGCTTATATATAGGTGACCTTAAAGCTTACAACATAATTATTCACTGTCAATTTTTCAGTTTAGTATGTCAGTCGGTTTTAGTGTCGCACTGAAAACCGTAACACGCAAACTTTGACATTAACGATTCATTACTAGAAACTGCTGATTTTGGCGAAACGAGTTTTGCCCCATTTTGTTTCAGTTTCCTACGTAGACGTCTGCTTCAAGGTCAGTGATTGGACGTTTTAAATCTCACGAGTTGTGGTGTTCTACCCGTAATTGATAGACGCGTGTTGTTGCAGTACCCTGACTGTGATTGGCTCTGTGAGACGAGAGTAGCCTGTTCGTAAAGGCACGCTGCCCAGTAACAACCAAGCAGAACTGCAGGTGTAAGACACTGAAACAAAGTGGGGCGAAACTCTTTTCGCAAAAATCAGCAGTCCCTATCCGTTACGCAGAACCTATAAGTAGAGACACTGGACAATTGCGGGAATAGTTGACAGTTTGCTAGGCTGCAACGTGATGTATATAACACTGAATGTTTTGTATCAACATTGGCTATCATTTATTTGTAGCATTTTTTGTCTCTACAACAGCCCCAGTTAGAACTGCACAGCTTGGACACACGGCGTGTGTGATTTGTCCCAAAACTGTTCACACGTGTTGCGATTGATATAATACAGTTTATTGGAGACTATTTTAACCATTTTCGCGATTTTCCAGTATCTCTACCTATAAGGGATAAAAATAATTTGGTAAGAGTAAAATTTGGTCATAATTTATGTCTAAAATAAGAAAATCTGGTACAAAAATAAACAAGTAACTATGAACATTGCTGAGAACTGTGTCTTAAGGTCGTTCAAGTGGGAAAAATGCACAATTTAAATTTTGTATGGCATAGTGTTCGTTTTACTGGCATTATTTGTGACCACATTAGCCAATTGAAAAAAAAAATATTTTTAGCTCTCATAGTTTTCCCATAACAGCACGTCAAAGTCAGAATTTACAAGTTACGGGAACATGGTAATAAAAATGTCCAAGTGACTTACTAGAGTGAAATAATTTACACTGAAATTAGATAGTTTAGGCCAGTTGCTAAAAGATTCAAAAACACACAATGGAAATCCTTTGTAGTTAAAAAAACCTGAAAATGATGACAATTACCTTCATTTACGGTAATTTTTAAAAAGACGAAAGAACTTTATTGTATATTCTAAAATCTTTTAACACATAGTCCATAATATCTAATTTCAGTGTAAATTATTTCATTCGAGTAAGTCACTTCGTTTTTATTATTACCATATTTCCGTAACTTGCAAATTCTGACTTTGACATGCAGCTATGGGAGAACAATGAGAGGTAAAAAAAATTTACAAGTTGAAAATACAGTCCCAAGTAACGTTAATAAAATGAATTCTATGCCATGCAAATATAAAATTACGAATTTTTCCACGTAAACGATCTTAATTAATACAAATAAAAATTATACTTGAGCTCAAGTGAATGTGCAAAACATAATTGACACAAAATGATATCAGACACAATGGCCAAAGTACATGGACCGTATGCCAGATACAAGATTCACTAAAACAATGAAACGATATAGATCAGGAGAGGAAAGATATTTAGGAATGCCAATGAAGAGATATGGCTTGATCAAGTCTGACGGAGACGGTACGGATCAAAAGCCCCAATGTTAATACACATTAATGTATATAACACGTTATATTTTAACTAACCTTGCGATGGGTTAGTTCTATAAACTGAACCGTCTTATTTACGTATCCCACTGCGAGCGAATGTGGTCGAGTTACAGAAAACACCCATATAAAAAAATGCAATGTTAGCTGTTGCCAACAATCATATAACCTGTTTTTTTTGTCATATGCGTCTTATTTCTGGATGTGATTAAATTCGTTCCCAAAATCTTACACACATAATCTTCCAAGAGTATTGGTCGTAAATAGAATGAGTTGTACAATACGCAAAACCAGGGATTTATTGTCAATGAACAAAAGTCCAGAAACGGTAACCCGCAAAGTTGCAGGTGCAACATGGCTGTGCAGTTTTGAATTCCGCGCGCTGCAAGACTTCAGTCTATTGGATGACAGGATGTGCTAGTGCAGCCGAATGGATCATGTTACTGCGGGTTGCATGTAACTAGGCGCATTTGAAGGTGAGCCATTATTAGGAGCCCGTGTCAATGATCGTGCAGCATTTTTCGTCATTTATTCCCAACTCCTTGTTCGGCAAAGGTTTATTTGAGAGACTAAGCTACTTTCATTGTATTCCAAGTATCAAAGCGTAGTTATGAAATAATTAAGCTAATTCAAAATGTTAAGTAATAATTATCTCTCACAACGTAATTTAGAACAAATTACTACTTGTACCAATTAAATCCACTAATACGCAACTAATCATAAAATAATATGTAATGTTTCTGTTAAAAATTCATTATACACTTAATTTATCAAAAGAAAATGGATAACTTCAACAAAACAGGTGACATAACCTCTTAAAACCATAATCCACAATTTTTACTGTTTTTACGGTAGTTGTTTTTTTAAATCCTAAACGAGAGCAGATATCGAAAAACTGTTGCACAATTTTGTTAAAAACTGTGTGTACTTTTTAAACTATTTTTCCAAGGCCAAGCATAGAATAGTTTCAGCTTACCAACCAATTAAGGCAATTATCATTAATGAACGAATTAGTCAGATCTACGAAATGTTTTGTCTAGAAAAATAGAATACACAGTAAAAATTATTTTCAAGAAAAATGTGCAACAGTTTCCTTTGATTTTTACTCTCGAAAAAAAAAAAATATCGTGAGCGTAGTAGAAATGATGCACCACGACCTTAATAATTGCTCGTCTTCAGATGAACCTACACATCTGCGGTCCGCAGTAGCCTGTTTCCACTCGACAGCACAAGGTCATCCTGTCAGTCAACAGACTGGCGCACCGGCTCGTGGAATGCAAACGTGCGCACCTATATTTTCACTTGATCTTTGAAAGAACTGTGCAATGGGAGTGCATGACTGGATTCAGTTTCTTGGACGTACTCCATTGCAAATTGAACGACTGTCAAAGAAAACTTTGACAGTCGTTCAATTTGCAATGGAGTACGTCCTAGAAACTGAATCCAGTTATATTTTCACTTGCAACCTTGCCGGGTGTCGTTTCCCCATGATTGTTCACTAGTAATAAATACCTGGTGTTCTGTCTGTGCTGTCTACAACTCATTACTGTTTCCACCACTAATTCTCCGACATTCTGTATATGTTATATGTTTGTTGATAACAGATGATATTGTTTTTTTGTTTTGTTGTGGGGGTTTTCTTTCTGCAGCTACGAAGTATTCGCCCACAATGATGTGCGTCCATAAAAAAATTGTTAACTTTATAAAACACGTTTCCTTAATGAAATACTCCCAGGAGAACAATTATCGAGAAAGATAAGTTTCGCACTGGCGCTCTCAGAGAAACATTCCACCATATTTGTTTCTCTATCTAGCGGATGATAGCACTTCACTACTCTGTCAGGCATAAAGTCTTGCTTAAAGAACGCAATTATTAATTAAGTGATTTTCTTTGTCATACTTATGTAGATTTTAATATACCTATTTTGGCAAATTTGAAAAATCTATATAAAGAGTGTTATTTAGCAAGACGTGAGCAAAAATATGAAATTTAGAAACTTAGAAACTTTAAGGATCCTATCAATAAATCAACTGACATAGAATCATCATGTATAGAAGGCTCTCAACAAGATACGAATTGAACATGGATTCCGTGCAGACAGCCAATATGAAAGGGGAAAGATGCTTCTTCTCAGAGTGATTGTGGGTTTGAAAAGCAGACCATCCCACACACTGTGAAGTACTGCAGGCTATGTGCATGTTCTGCGAGTCTGCGAAACTCCAACGATGCAACACAGACTACAGTTTGACTGGATTTCAAGTTTGAACATTATCTTGTGAATTTCTTATTGGTGCATGTTCCTTAGATTCCAATTGAATAGCTGTACAATTTCCATTTGCCAAGTAAATAACTACTGTATGTAATAGTCCGTAGAGTGTTTTATATCCCATTTTACATTGAGGTTCACCTCATTAAGTTTATATCGATAGTGCAGGAGAATCATGTAACGTTGATCTGGTATTTAATTGACCTAGAATATTGTCGTTCGACGTGCACTGTCAGGTCGGAAGTTTATGGCGCGCGTAGTTATTATTTTTTTTTGGTAAACACACTACTGCACTTTCAGTAAACATTGGTTCACGCGATACCGCTGGCTAACACGTTTATGGACGGTATGTTTGTTCACGCGATATTTACGTTGGTTGAAGGCGTAACCAAGCACATTGTTATTGTGAACAACGGTTTCCAAGGCGATGGATCGCTGCTTCGTACAGTTAACTTTCAACGTTGTAATTTGTGGAATACTGTGGCTGTGTTAAGGAAAGGTTAAAGTATCGCATGTATTTTGTTAATATTCTTCCTCACATTAACATATTCACTAACGTTCTCTAAAAAATGACACTTCTATCTGTAAATCAACTTTCGTAACCAACACAAAACTATTTATCTCACCACTGATCTACTATGGTTATAACAAGATGATATTGTGTTTAGAAATTAACTTTCTATAAAATACACTTTATCGGCATTAAATTCAAACGTTCTTATTATTAAAATCTAAACACAACAACGATGAGTTGGATCCCGAAAATATAATTTTTTTTTTTTTTTAGTCTATCAGTTCATTAAATGTGTTGCTTTCTTAAATAAGTGAATACAATTTTTGTAACTGGATGAAAATATTTGGCACTGGTCCCTGTAAAAAGTTACTGGAAACGTGAAAATACCGTTCCAAATACGGACTTTACTTTTTTGCAACGTGATATTAGCCTTGTGGTAACTGAAAAATACTTAAAATGTTATTTCATAGCCTCTGGAACTAAACTACAAGCCTATTTTCACCACTGACGTCTTGATAAAACAAGAAGTTTTATTAGCTTTAAAAATGCTTTACAAAGGTTCGTATCTTAGGCACGTTTTTCTTTACAGGAACAATAATCGTGTTATGGTTAAGAAAGGGATTAGGCTAGAGTGTATTAAAACTATAGAAATCTTTAAATTATACAACATAAACAGCTAATTAAAATTTGTTTTGTAAGAAAAGGTATTGGTCTACGCTAACAAACTATCTAATATGGGATCACGTAATTTTATTTTATAGATACCGTATTAGTAACTAGAAAATAATTTTTACATCTATGTATAATGTTACTTATGCTAATATAAAAATGCTAAAATGTTACATTTAATTTATTACTTCATACGGATACTGTAAATGCGCCTTCATTGATCGTAGATATATAGATTGTTTTACTATGACGAGTGGTGACATTGGAAAAACCCACAATTGTGCAATAGTGCGATATACTTAATATTAGTCTCTAGTAAGATATTTTCTGTGAAATAAATGTTTGCGCCGATATGCAAATGATCGCAAATAATTGTTCTGAACACAAAGTTTTATTCCAGGAAAGGTAAAATATTACTATCCGTAGACATAGTTTCATACTTCTTTCCTATCGTATGTCAAAAAATAGAAAAAAAATGAAAATGGCTAAAAATGCAATTTTTGGGCGTTGCCACTGTCTCCTGAAGACAGAGCAGACTAATACATCGACGTGTCTGTAATTCAATCCTTTGGATTTTGACTCATGCAATTATAAAATACTGTTTTACGTCATTCGGGATGAAGCGAGCACTAAAGATTTAACTTAAAAAAAATCACTAGTCGTTACTGCATATAATTCAACATTAACTCTAGTTGCCTTACTACTTATATGGTTGGCAGGGAATTGTCGAATGTATTTCCGTGTATTTTCCTATTTAAATACAACATTATTGTAGCAAAATCAATGGGAATCGACAGTATTTTTATTTTATATAATTCATAATATATTTTCATTAAACTAGATAGGTTCCTATTGACTGCACAATTTATCTTACACGCGAAAACATCAAGTGACGTGTCCATAGAGGTTAGACAATCCCCGTCGTTAGCCGTTACGTGCGTAAGGATACGAATTGCCAGAGAATTGAGGTCGGGTCTCAAATAAAGCGTGTGAACACACTCACTCCACAGTCTCACTCTCGCCCACTCTGATTCATTCCTCAATCAAATTGAGACAGCCATCCTCGGATGCACTCTAGCAGAACTGCAACATAGTGAGAGAAAAGGAAAGCTGAAAATCAAATAACTGCAGAAAACACACAGTAAATGTTTTCCAGTTCCAGTTAGGTTATTGTTGAATCTTGATCGTGAGGATGCTATTGCTGTGTTGTGAATAATCTTAAATGTCAGTCAGTAAGCGATAATATAGAAGAAGACTACACAAACGTTTCTTTTTGCTCAGCATATCTCTCGAATTTGAATGTAAACCAAGTTGTCTTCCCGCAGAGTGTGCGAGAGGGTGCAGCGAGGAAGCATCGTCGCTCACTCTGACTCACTCTCCCTTTCGCCCACTCTCCCTCGAATTTGGGACTGCAGAGAGTACACTCTGTGACGTCAAGAGAGTGTGAGAGAGTGTTCTCTGGGCTATTGCCTGAAATTTAGTAGGGTTTTATTGAGTGCTTACTTTATCCCTAACCGCCTATAAACATCTCTTTTGCCTGCTGTTGGACTAAGACGTCCGACGGCCGCGATCAGCCGAGGGCTGTAAGACTGACTTTTACTTGTTCGTCACGTACTTCATTGTCTCTTTGCGTAAGGCGCTCAGCTGACGTCACATTTACCACTGTTAAGTTAGTACATAGCCCTGAAGGGAAACCCATCCTGTACTTGCAACCACAGCTCCTTACCTTTCATGCTGATTGTTGACCTCGTCATAACAAGTTTCTAGAGTACAGTGACTCGGAAACTGTGAATGAGTAATATATGTTTATTTTTTAGTGTGATCGATGATGCAGATGCAAAACCTCGTATGCCAATTTTTGGCAGTATTTATATTTTTACACATTGTTTCTCGGCAATAACAAGAATGTTCAATAAATTAGTTTTTTTAAGCACATTTTATTGTATTGATGAAAACTAAAGGACCGTAAAATTCCTTCCACGCCAGTAAGATTTCATCTCCTGTTTATCCGCCCATCTGAGCTCTTTCCAATTGTGACATACGAGGTTTTGCATCTTCACCATCGTTATATAAGTGCAACACTGTGGTTGATGTGACTCAGTATCCGCCAATATAGTGTTATTTATTTTCCCCTGAACCCAGGGATGGAGCTAGGATTTCCTTCGCCCGAGGCAAGAATTGTGATTTCCTCCCCCCTCCTTTCTCTACCCATTTTTCGTCAGTCCAATCAACCCAACAGTAATATACGTATCTTACATACGTGGTTTTACGTTCGCGTAAATAACAGTATGACATTTTAGTACAAATACATACAACCTATACTTACTAGCTACCATTAGCAGTGTTTTAAGTGTGCATTATAATTTTAAGTACTGTATTTGTAACATTATATGAGGAGGAAACTTTCAAAACCAGACATGTCCGCCTTATCTAGCTGTACAGAAAAGTCAATAAACATATTTTATAGTATTAACTGAGAATAAACATACCAATTTCAATATGGCATGTGTTTTGTTTATGTAGTCTGAGTTAATACTCGTATGTAACACATATTGTATATATAGAAAGGGTGTTTAACTCATTTTAGGGATTTTGGACATGTCTGGTTTTGAATGTTCGCTCCTCATGTGGTGTTTAAGGTTAATAAAAAATTTAAAAAAATATATATATATATTAAAAAAAGTTTAAATGTTTGTAGACAGTGTATCTTTTTTTTACGTTCACTTACATTTCATTTTCAAGTAAAATTTTTCGGCACCACCAGCGCCCCCTGTAACCCGGCGCCCGGGGCAGTCTGCCCCCCCGCCCCTCCACCCTTAGATCCGCCTCTGAAGACACTGCACATCTTACTTCCTTGAGAGTTACGAAATTGGTACGCTACTGGCTTTTTCTAAATTTTAACAAATAGTTCGCTGTCACAACAAGCATGGCAATTCCCATTAATATTTTTTGAACACCCTGTTCTGTCCCTCTACCTCGTTATGCTTCCTCTCCAATTGTTTTGGCAGACACCTTCACGACTGCACACATATCAACCAACTCGTCAAAGTTTCTTCGCAATCGGCTGAATGGTACAAGAACGAATGCATTACAAACAAACATCCAAACATGTATATAAACTATCGGGAAGATACAACCAAGTCATTTTTACTGCGTGTATTGTGTAAACAATAGTAGTAGACAGATACCAACTGTAGAAGTTATTCCCCCTGCTTTGTCAACGTCTAAAACTAAATTAAATGTTGTACGTCAGATTAAGGTTTGGTTTCAGTTGCCATATTGAATTTTATTGTT
The DNA here is from genome assembly GCA_003012365.1 of Medauroidea extradentata. Taxonomy (NCBI): domain Eukaryota; kingdom Metazoa; phylum Arthropoda; class Insecta; order Phasmatodea; family Phasmatidae; genus Medauroidea; species Medauroidea extradentata. Next base: position 3,273 of record PNEQ01014022.1, on the reverse strand, counting down.
TTTCGTCGTTTTTAAATTTTGAGAAGAAAAACTGTAAACTCTGCGATTATACCTCTAATTATATTTACCTTGCACAACAGTACAAACGATGCGATTCAGATGATAGCAAATAATTACGCCACAATCAGTGTGGTAATTTTTTTTTTGCATTCATAATTTGCCTTACACATTGCGACCAAATTATACGTGACCAAATGTAATGTAGCACGAAGTGAATAGAATTAGAGATATAATCGAAGATTTCACATTTTTCTGTTCAAAATTAAAAAAAAAGGCAAAAAATAATAAAATTCAATATGGCGACCGAAACCGAGCCTTAAGGCCATGTTCCATAATTTACGCTTCTTTCACGACAAATTTATATTTTTTTATTTATAAACTAGAATAGATATCGAAAAACTTTTGCACAGTTTTGCTACAAATTGTTTTACTATGTAGTCAATTTTGTTCTGAACCAAAATTACACAGATTTGGCTTATTAGTTTATTAACGAGAATTTACTTAATTGGATGATTGGCTGAAACCACTGTGTATTTTGCCTTAAAAAATTAGTTAACATGGTTATACAGTATGTATAACAAAACTGTGCATCAGTTTTTCAATGTCTGCTCTCGTATAAATTCCAAAAATAATTATTGTAGAAGCAGTATAAATGATGGATCTTGGCCTAATAGACAAAATTTCAATTAATCTTGAAAAGAGGAACCTCCTGCCTCTCGTCTTTATATTTAACTCACACAATAGCTTCAGTTCAATATTTCTTCCACATTTCTCAAATAACTGATGAGTAATTACTGATATTTACGGGCAGATTTTCTCGGGATGCTTCCATTCAGGGGAGGGTATAGACACCCGATTGGGAGATCATGTTCCCATTTTGTAGATTCTTACTCAAATGACACGAAATCAATTTAATGATTTTTCGAAATTCGGCACTAAAGGAAGTGAAATAGGGAGCAATGTTTTTTTTTTTTTTTTTTTTTTGTGAATCGTTGATGTAGTTCGAACTGAATAGGCTATCGTGATTTTTAATTCAATGTGATGCGTAGGCCTATACACATTACAGGATATTTCGAGATTCTGATCTCTTAATGCGATAAAAATAAGTAAAATTAGTTTTATTTTAGTCCTCGATACCCTATTCAAAACTTCAAGTTATGTAAGTTTCTTCGACTTCAAACTGATGGTTACGTCAATAAATAAAGAAGGATTTTTTTTCTTAATTTAACTCCTTAGGGATTAAAATATAAGAAATGGGAATTTAATATCGAGGTAATGTTTGTTTCAGAAAAATTATTATGTAAATACTTGAGCTTATGAACAGGTAGTTTATACTGGATACAATAAACTAATTACCAAGAGATAAGTTCAGCTTGTAAACTATTTGGAAAACGATTCGAAAAACAAGTATGACCATCAAGAAATTAAAACGAAATACGGAGTTACATGATACAATCGTATCGATACGTAATGTGGTCTAATCTCTGTATTAACGAGATTGAATATTTTCTTTATTTAACGAATACTGCTGACCACTGCCTGACTCTGCATTGTGTTCTATAGGTCGTTCGGGATGAAGTTAGTACTGAAGATTTAATTTTATATAAAAAAAAAAATAACGAGGCATTACTGCATATAAATAAAACATCAACAATGATTACCTTGTTGCATTATTGGCAGCAAATTTCAGAGCGTAGTTCCCTGAATTCATCTATTTAAGCAAAACAGTACTGATGTAGTTTCGATTGAAATCGACAAACCCTGTATTTTATATTTAAAAAAATATATGTTTCACACTATGTAAGTTTCCACCAAATGCACAATTTATCTGACACATGCAAGCACCAAACAACGTGTCAAGAGAGATTAGATGTTTCCTTGCTAGCACTTGAGTCTGTCTGCTATCATCACCACAGAGCTCTTGGTTTCTCCAAGAGATATAGTGACAATGCTTATTAATATTTTTTTACTAAAATCGGTTTACTCAACGCCTTGTATGCTGTAAAATGAAACATATGTTAATTTTATCTCACGCGCAGTAGTATAAAATACAATGCATGTCTAGAAAATTGTTAAATTATATAATTTTATAGATACTCTGTGTACTGTTACATTTTGTGACTGCCAGCCACTGTGTTAGGAATAACTTATTATTAAGCATTTAGTCAAGGTTTGGTCTGCTGAACGAAGTTACTGTTTTCTGAAAGTAGTTGAAAATTAATATTAATGTTTGTCTGAGGTTTTATTAGTGGCAATCGCAGTTTAGTTTTTCTAATGTGAAGTGGAGGAAACTGTATACACATTTGAGTGTTTCGTAACTGTAATCAAACATGTCCTAGGCCTAACGCCAAACAGATGACAAAATGAACTACACTCTATACGTCACTATTTTAGAACAGACTAGCTCATTAGATGATTAATTTTCTTATATTAAGTTATAAACAAGTATTTGTAGTTTCCGGAATGTTGGCTTAGTCGTATATTGTAATCAAGACATGGAACTGAAGACATGCGTAGACATACTTCATGGTAAGACATTTGCCGATATATTATTCGCAAAGGTTTTTAAGAGCCCTCCATACACAGATGCCTCACGAGCATTGGTGGAGCGTGTTAGGGGAAAGTTTTCCTAAGCGATACTACTTAAAATGCGTTGGATATCTTTATCTGCAAAAAGAAAACACACACCAAAATATACTTCTCTATTGTTATATCCTCTCTCTCTCTTAATGTTGTGTGGAGATATATTATTATTGATTAAAACTCCGCAGTTTATGTCCATTGATACTTCGGAAACACCGACTTGTTCCGTCAGTCGCACGAGAGATGATACGCCGTATTGAATATCGTGTTAAATCTTTTAATCGCGACTTCCCGCAAAGTTCCGCGAAATGTCCCGCGAGACGCGTCCATTCTTCGTGAAGGTTGCAGCAGAAATCTCTTTTCTCCGCGGCTTCCCACAAACATCCGCGGCGGCTCCAAGCGACGGATCCATCCTTCGCGGAGGTCTCCACCGGAGTCCTACATACGCGGCTTACTACAATCGTCCGCAGCGGCTCCAAGCGACGGGTCCATCCTTCTCGGAGGTCTCCACCGGAGTCCTACATACGCGGCTTACTACAATCGTCCGCGGCGGCTCCAAGCGACGGGTCCATCCTTCTCGGAGGTCTCCACCGGAGTCCTTCATACGTGGCTTACTACAATCGTCCGCGGCGGCTCCAAGCGACGGGTCCATCCTTCTCGGAGGTCTCCACCGGAGTCCTTCATACGCGG
>PNEQ01014020.1:59702-78505 GCA_003012365.1 Medauroidea extradentata | reverse complement strand
TAGAGGCCGTCGCTAGGCTTCGTTAGAGCCAATTCAATAACAGCGCATGCACTTACATACTGCTCGACAAACCTGTGTGTCCGCGGAAAATATGTGAACTACAGTTGCCTCCCTCTCTGACACACTAACTTGTCACAGGTACTTCGGAAAATGGTAACATTATGAGTCTTATGTAATTATAAGTACATATTAATGAATGCAATTTACATTCTTTCGTTTCGCTCAATAGCTTTGTATTTGTGCTTTTATCACACAATTTCACTTGTAGTCAGTGACCTACGCACTAGGCCGGAACTTTTATATCCTATGTTAAATAGGTAATTTAATTCAATTGCAACATTAAATTATGTAATTTGTTATTGTTTTCAGGTACAGAACTGCTTAGAAAATTGCGTTTTACCTCCAAATTTCCCTGAGATTCGTGGACCTCCCACTAGGGCGTAACTTACGAACCAGTAGGAATATAGAAAAGCTATTTTCATCATTGCATTCAGTATCTCTGAATGTCTGCTTGAAGAAAGTGTAAAAACTCAGATTTCAAAAGGTTCCTGAAGACGGATATAAAGGAACCCCTCTACATAACAACAGCCCAACAAGAAACCTAGAGAGCTAAAGAAAAGAGACCTGTGAGACGTGAAAAATGAATAAACTGTTAATCACACCTTAGTACTTGTCTTTTGTACCGCTTTATCTACTTATTTTTAAAATACATGTAATTTTTAAAAAACACTCGTAATGTTTGAAAATATGAATCCTTTTTTTATTGCAGAGTTGTACGTCCCCATATTTTAAACTGAACGTAATAAAAATAAAACAAACGAAAGAAAACTATGCTATTGCACCGTCATACAAATTCGCTGATACTGAGGCCGTGTTATGGAAGGTTGGGGTTGTGTCCTAAGTGCTTACCTTAATGAACTACAGACTGTTAAGAAAAATGTTATATTTTTAATTGCGAAAGTAACAATTTCATGCATTTACAAGGACGGCAGTGTATTTTCGGTTTCTGAAATTGGGATTTGCCTAAATAAGGGGCTCTTATGCTATCTATTATTCTAATGATTTTATTCTAAAATGCTTTCTTACTGGTGTATTAAAGAATAAATACCGAGCAGTTTTGATTTTTATTATATAACTATACGCAATTTTCAATATAAGTATCTTCAAAACACAGATCGTTCTAAACATAATATTGTAATGAACCAATTGAGAAAAGGCAATAAGCTTGTTAGTCTATCAGCTGAGTGAAAGAATGCCTTCTATGAAGCGGTAAAAAAAAAGACGAGTGAGGTGTCATTTTATTCAGTATTTTTTGTAGGTTACGAATATGCTAACCCGGAAATCTAAATCGGTAGCTTCCATATCGATTATAAAAAAAAAAGTAAAAATATATAGTAAACTGTTACTGCCGATTTTAAAAAAAAAATGTGTTGGTAATGCGAAAATCGAGTTTACATCCTCAGTGAAAAACCTAGGACTCATTTTGATCAGCACTTAAAATTGGTCTCTCCACGTAGCTAGCATATGAAGGAAGGTGCTGGCCTGGCCACCCTTCACTCGCTAAAAAACCTAAAAATCAATTTCCCTTGCGCATTAAAAATACCCTTTCCAGGCACTAATTTGACGTTGTTTGACTACTGTGACGTGGTTTACACCGACCTCACTGACGAACAAGCCACTATATTGCTGCTGAAGATTCAAAATACATGTGTACGTTATATTTTTAACCTTAAAATACGTAATGATATTTCACAATTTCATAAACATCTGGCAAAATAAATAAAATGACACCCCATCTCGTCTTTACCGCACGGCCGGACTGAAGGCATTTTCGTGAGAGTCGGGCTCTAGCTGATAGATATGGCCCTGCAGATAATCCCTGTCAGTTTTGGTAACATGAGTTGTCACTTATTATCCTCTCATAACTGCTCCGCGTTCACTCAATGTACTGGGAATATAAACAACATATCTCCACAATTAGATGTCCTGTTTCCGTCGGGTAAAAAACTGAAATTATCTTATTTTAATTGATGTTTTTACAGGATTAATGTTATTCCAGAAATGTTCAGATTGCAACATACTATAGAGCATGGTAAGGTACATGTCTAAGACATGGTTTTATGTGTTATTCATGCTGCATTACTCTACTACAATTAACTAAATCATTAAAGAAAGACATATTTTACAGATTTATTTCTTAAAAAAGTTAAAAGATTTATATATATATATATATATATATATATATATATATATATATATATATATATATCAAATGTCTTAGGCAATTACACGACTTTACGACACCTACTTCCGAAAACGATATACTTTCAATACACTCATTCTCTCAATAATGTTCAATAATGGTACACATGTTTCTCACTGTTTAGCATACCGTACCGAGCACCCTTAAAATATAGGATGGTCTGACAACACGACAAGAACGAGTTTTAATACGTTTAGACATACTGCCATCTATTGGCAGACTCGCTGTGGACGATTTCTAACCGCCATGTTGGTACAGTTTACACTATGCTACACTGTCTTGCACTTTTGTAGGCGAGGCCATTGGCATGACAAAATGTACTCTTGAGTAACGTCTACAAAACAAACACTATTTCATACAAATATTAAATTATGATTTTTCGCCACTTGAACATCCTTAAAGGCTTATATAAATAAGAATACTAGCTCTGCGGGGCAACTTAGTACTTGGAGCATAAATTCGGTAACTTTCATGACGCCTATGCAAGTGTTGACTATATCGCTCCCATTTTTTACTGTCTACAGTGAATAAAGTTGTCAGGGAAGGACTTATCTTTAATTACAAGTATAGAGTCCTCTATTTTCTATGAACATATTTCTGCACCAGTTTGTTTCACTGCTTTATGTGCACATCTGCAGCTCTGCTTCATGTGGTCAGTGATTGGATGTTTATAACTCTCACATGTCTTAAAACTTTACTGCAAATTAGAGTCGTGTGGCATCGCAGAAAAGCATATTCTGATTGGTACAGTCAAATGAGAAACGTATTTTTACAAGGACACTCAGCTAACACAATAAAGCAGAATTGCAGATGTACACGTAAAGAATTGAACAAAGTTGGTGCATAAATGTTACCCGAAAAGCGGGGATCCTTAACTGTAAGATGATGTGGAACCAGTGGTTAAGGGCGCGGTCTACTGTAAATTTCATCGTCATATTTTTTTTTTATTTGTACCAGGCATTTTTTTTTATGTTAGGCATAAACAGCGACTAAATTATGCCCTTATTAAATTTTTTCTCTCTCTTACTTTTTGCGTAATGGCTCGTAAATGTCAAAATTCGCATGTTATTGTTTTCAGTACTCCACAAAAACCAACTGACATACCAAACTGGAAAAAAATTCACAGTGAATAACGATGTTACACGCTACAAGGTACCGTATTAAAAATCATTAAAAATTGTAAAAAAAAAAAAAAATTGCATTTTAAGTAAAATTTATTTCAAATTTAAGTTTGTTTTTATTTAAATTAAAAAAATATATTTTTTTTATTAAAGATATATTGTAGCTTGATACATCGTTATTCATTGTGATGTTTTTCAGTTTTATAAATCAGTTGGTTTAAGTGTCGTACTTAAAACCGTAAAATGCAAACTTCTACATTTAAGCCATTACGCAAAAATTAGAGATAAAAAAATTTCATAGGAGAAGAATTTAGTAATAATTTTTCAGTAAAAAAAAAATCTTGTCCAAATATAAAAATAAAAATGTAACGATGAAAGCTGCTATGGAAGGGAAGTGACCACGGTTCACTAACGATACATTCCAGTATTTTCCTGGAGTGATTCCAGAAAAACTTGGAAACCAAACATTTAAACTGCTGGAGCGGGAATCGAGGACGGAGCCTCCAGAAATGCTGGTTCTTTGTTTCATCACTCTATCATTTCGCATTTCCAAGTCATAGTAATTAACAAGAATGCCCTGTCTAGAATACTTTTCAAAGCTTTAAAGCCGTACCCAATATAACATAAGTAAAACATAGGTAGGCATACGTGAAAATACTGTACACTGAAATACCTTGAAGGCAAATACATTATTCAAAAAACCTCCGTGCGTGCTTCCTTATATTGAATGCTAAACGCTTTCCGTTCAAGGTCTTCAAAGCGGTTACTCACTTTCCCTTCAACTTCACTTACGATTCCACGAAGTCTTCCTGAATAATTGATTCGTCGTTAGATGGTAATGTCGTAAACAAACTTGCGAGTGTACAAAACCAATTTTGGAATACGTTGACCGCATGAATTAGGTAAGTCGTAAAACAGGAATAACAAAACGTGTAAATACTTTTTGGAGAATAGCTCGCGGGCTTGTGATGTCTGTAAGTATAGGATACGTACAGCGATACCATGTATTTTACATTCGTCGATCATGACTTCATAGTATCGTAAAATAACCCTAGAGTAACTGTTATTTATGTGTGTTCAGTTACGTATTCGGTCTTATTTAGCAGCGCGTGTATGTATAATTAAACGTCTTTCGGAGAAATGTATGAGATTGTGTATATAAAGCTACGTTGGTTGACGTTTTCTCCTGCATAATTTAAATCAATGCCTATTTCTTAGAACTTTCATACTTTAAAATAATAATTTCAAGGATGTGTTTACATTTTGATATTACTGTCAATCTTAAAGTTTATATATATATATATATATATATATATATATATATATATATATATATATGTGTGTGTGTGTGTGTGTGTGTGTGTGTGTGTGTATTAAGTGAGTTTTACATTTTCATCACTTAACACAAGAACAAGAAACTGGTTAGGAATCGGCCATGGTCTTTGACAAGAACCATCCAGGCATTCGCCTGGAGCGATTGCAGTAAACCGCGGAAAACAGAAATCAGGTAACCGGGATACGGAGATTGAGCACAAAGTTCTCGCAATTGCGAAGTTAATCTTGCTGTCTCTATGACCGCACAAGAGACAACGTCAACCGTTTACGGTAACATTATAATATTTTTTCCACTTTGTGTTTATTTTCTTCATTTTTAGCATGTAGGTACTAATTATACACATTTTGATTAAGCTGAGTGTGAATCTGGATTGGTTTTATTGATTGTAGAAGACGGGGATCTGTATAGATTGTTTTAATGGATATGTTTTATTATTTTATTTATAAGTTTATTTTTTCCAGGACTATCGAACACGGCACAGTCTTCTCTGAACAGACTTAAATATCACCAAATTATTTAGATCTGTCCGGCGCAAGATATTACGCTAAACGAATGCGAAGCTCTTGCAAAACTCTGGCAAAATATTTGTCTATAGGCCTAAAGTTGGTAAAGATGTTTTTCCTTCCTAAATTGACTTCCAAGATCCTGGAGATTTATCTAACGTCTTTTGCGTTAGTTTTACTATTATACTTTATTGAGGACGCTGCTTAGCTAAGAGACACGGAATGAGCAAGGATAGAGGTTTACATGTAATATTGTATTCGGCAATGTTCAGTCATTTTTAAAGACATCTCTTTCGGACGAAAACCAGTTTCTCCTCCGATAATAGGAGAGTATTGTTAAAGGAATAAAACTGCACGAAAAAAAGTATGATGTTTTCGAATGTTTTCATTTATAATGAAATACTTAATTGTTCATAGTTTTCAGGGTATTTCTAAAGATGCCTTAAAAATTCCAGTAGCAATGAGGGCCTCAACGTGGTGAGCAAAAGAAAATTGGTGGTGGCGTATACGTAAGTTCAACAGGTACTGAGACACATCTAGTACAGTTTAACGTGTAATACTTGCTAACGCCTGCATAATACAAGAAGTCAACAATAGGTAAATGTATTTCTATTTAACTCCTTGCCACGAAGGTAACCCGTGAATGTAACCACAGAGGATACACCGCCGTCCTGATGCCACATACAGCAGGGAGCAGGTTTAAACGGACGGGAGCGGTAACCCGTGTTTACACGATCCCGTAATCTCAAGGCGCACCTACCTCCTCCTAAGTGACCTTGACGTGACTCGCCGGATACGTCCGCCAGGTTTATTAGGGTTACGCCGAGACGGTGGGAGAGGTTAATCGTGAGTAATCAGGAAAATAAACACAGCGGAACCGGAGAGCGAGTCTCTTATTCGAGTACGCGTAGAAGGGTTTTATATTTTTTCCCCTTCTCCCTCGTGGTTGTTTGCGTGTAAATGAGAGATGTCGGAGGCTGGGTCCAGGAAGGACGGACACCCACTCCCAGGGCCGCAGGAAAGATAAGAGGTTGGTCGGAGGAGGTGTGTGTGTGTGAAAGGCGCATGAGGGGCCCGCCGTCGTTGTGTATGCGCAGGGTGTTCCTCTTGTTATGTTTGTAGGGCAAGGCAAATACCCCAGGAGAGGACCTTGCAATCACAGGGCACGAGGGAAACCACACCCCGCATAGGCCTCTTCAAATTACAGGACTGCTCTGTTTGAACTGGGGCCTGCCTGCTTGCTTGCTCCTCCGAACCGCCGCTGCGTCGTTGCTTTCACGTCCTACCCTCCGCCTCTTCTGCTAGGGCTCACCATCTCTCGCAAGCCAGCGGCAGGGTCGGCGTGGACGTCGACAAGCAGGGCCGCATTCGGGAGCACCTGGGATCGATCCCCGGCTCCGGACATCCTGATTTCGGTTTTCCATGGATCCCCGAAATCACTCCAGGTGAATGCTGGGATGGCTCCTTAACAAATGCCGTAGCCGACTCCTCTCCCAGCTCCTGCCATTGTAGCCGGTTGTGCGTCACCATCTCTACTGACCTCCCTGTCGTGAAGCCCATCTTGCCTCAGATGCCAAGAACCCGGGTGCGCCAAGGCGGTAGATAACAGACCTAACCCTTTACAATAATAATCAATCAATGCAAATTGTATTTTGTAACTGTATATTACATTACTTAAGATTTTTGTAATTATTTAAAATGATAAACTTATAGGCATTATGGCACTATTTGGGATTTACGGTAAGTCGGAAAGAGTACATTTCTGCTTATTGCATTAGTAAGAAGTATCGGTTGACGAATACCGATTATTATAGATGGTGAATTTTCGGGAATTCAATGACCTGCATGTTAGAATCAGATATCCCACGCATACTCAAGCCCTGTCTATTCGTTCATTGTCTGCTGTTCCACTGAGAAGCAGCTAGTTGACGAATAGTCGGGGCTTGAGTATGCATAGGACATTTGATTCTAGCATGCAGGTCATTGAATTCGCGAAAATTCACAATCTCTACCGATGATGTTTCCGAGTCAATTGTACCTAGTTTGCCCAACGGGCGCTCATGTTGTTGTGGCTGAAGTATTTTTACGGTCATCAGAATCTTGCAGTACGTGCATAAGTAGCTTAAGTAACTAGCAAATAGTTCCGTTGAGTTTGATGGTTCTGGCACTTAAGAGGACGTGTCAGGAATCCAGTTCCCTATCTGTTCTAGCGTTAGATTTAAGGAACATTTTGCTCGGAAAATATGGATAACACGTGTCTGAAACTGGACAAAGTGATTGTTTTAATGCACATATCTTACATACTTACTTAAAATGTATTTATTATTTGGCATTTTTATTCTGTAATTAAAATGTTGTCTAAAATATTCAGAAATATCCGTTTAAGTTAAAATTAAGACCAAGTATTTATGAATGTATTACCAAATAATTCAAACTGGAAATTTGTAGCTCTCTAGTTCAATAAGGCACTGTGTCTCACTGCCAGGGAGACGCCTGGCAGGGAAGGTATCTTCAAAACGAAATTTAACATGATTGGCTTCTTAAAGACGTTGAACCCGTAAAAATTCTAAATTTCATATTTGTGCCAAACACTATTAAACTCTTACACATCAGATAACATGTCATTTCCCCAAATAAAAAAAATAGGTTACATAGTTTTAGCACAATCATCTATCAATGTCACAAAATGGCAGTTACGGTGTAGCCAAAATAATAAAATTTAATTAACTTGCAGAAACAATATAATTCATATTGATACTTAATGATGTGAGCTAATTCAAGAAACATTTGTAAACACAAAGGGATACATTTTTGTAGTGTTTAAAAATGAATGTAAATGAGTACATTTTTGCATAACTTTGACTTTTGGCTACTAACTTAAATTTTCAAAACTAACTTTTGTCAAACATGTCATAAAATTCATTGATACACTTATTTTCAGTTCCTGTAATTTTGAATTCATTAGTTAAATACTATTTTTGATTTTGGCTACACCGCAGTGGCCATTTTGTGACTTTGTTGAGTGATTATGCAAAAACTACGGTGCCTATTTTTTTTTATTGGGGGAAATGACATGTTATCTTATGTGCAAAAGTTGAACAGTGTTTGGTACAAATATGAAAAAAATAAAATTTTTCGGGTCCAACGCCCTTAAGCATCTTTCTTCCCTAGGAATTGAAATGAATGTTTACCTTAGGCATTTCACTTGAAGTCTGTGGAAAATATAGAGAAACCAATTCAAAATGTTTTCTGGTAACTTTCTTTCAACAGCAAGTAAATAATACTTGTGGCCTTAGATGTAAACTTTAGAGTACAGTACAATGTAGCCTATACATACATGTAGAATATTACTTAGATTGCTCTGGATATATTAAAAAGTGGCGAAAAACTATACATTTACTAAAATAAAACAAGTAATTAGGGGGAGGGGGTGCGGCTGTCAAATGGTCAGGCCATTCACCTCCCGCCAAGGCTATCCAGGTGCGATTCCCGGCGGAGTCTACCCCGAAATTCTGCATGTGGGACTCGTGTCGGACGATGCCGTTGGTCGGCGGGTTATATTGGGGATCTTTCGTTTATTTCGCCCTTTCATTCCGGCGCTGCTCCATACTCTACTCATGTCACCCCTCAGCAGCGCTAAAGACCTCGATGTTGAGCGCTGACCAAAAATTTCTCTCACAAGTAACAACTAGGGTCGTCTGTGAACTAGGGCTTACTTTATAGCGAACCGGCTATACCCCGGCAGGTTACTTGATGTAAGCTCCTGCAGACGCATTTCCGGCCGGGCGCAACAGATTGCGCCGTTTCAGCGGTTCCCCCGTGTTCGCGCGCAGCCGTGCGGAAGTGGACGGGCGCCGCATGCGAGATCGTCTGCGGAGAGGAAGCGACGAGGGGCGGGGGGAGGGAAGGGTTCAGAAGCCGTGTGATTGTAGGGAGGTTGAGGAGTAGTTTCCCGGGAACTTGGGCAACTTGTGATGGTGGCAATAACAAGACGTATAACGAGATCTGAAAGACCTGCAAGGGAAGAGGGGAGAGGGGAGGTTTCTTGTGCGTGTGCGCAGGTTGCAAGTGTCTGCAATTCCCCCTCCCACCACACCCTCACTCTCCTCTACAGCATCCCTTGCAGGGCTTTTTCGTCAAGGAGAGGGGCGGGAGAATGCGCGGTACAGGGGGAAGCTGGAACCGTCTTGAGCCAGGACTAATAGGATTACTCTGTCTGCGCTATTTCGGCTCTATTTGTCAAGCATGGCGGGGATTTCAAGGGAGAGTTTGCAGGCCGCCACCGGTCGATACCAACTACCGCAAAGAAGCATACCTCCTTGCCGGCCATCTGAGCCCACGTTGTCTGCAAACCTCGAGGCTGCAACGGAGCTGTAAGCCTCTCTCATACCCGTCACACTGTCCAGTTTGTGCCACCGAATAGATTTATTTGAAAATAAAGTCGGAGAAATACAGACCCCTGAGTTTAGCAAAAAAAAATTTGCATCACTTTAATTAAGTGCCTAAGGACCCCTGTTTTTCGCGAAAAGAATTTTGTCTCACTTTGTTTTGGTGCCTTACGTGCACATCTGCAGTTCTGCTTCATGGTCAGTGATTTGATTCTACCAGTAAATCACAGACGTATGGTGTTGCCGGAACGTTATTGAAATTGTCTCAGTCAAATGATATACGGCTCTTCACATATACACGCTGCCAATAACTACGAAGCAGAATTGCATATGTGCACGTAAGTCACTGAAACAATCTTGAGGCAAAATTCTTTTCGCGAAAAACAGGGATCCCTATCAATGCCTATATCGTGAAAATGTTTTGTGCCAGCATACCCTTGAAAACACTACAGATGTATGATTGGATGATATACGTCTGACACAACGTAGCTCTCTGCAAACCAATAGCAACCATCAACTATCGCAATAGCGGGATTCTTATTGGATCAGTCAAATAGGGTAACAGTTCCACGTAAAAGCAAAAGCCAAGAATCTTTTGTTTAGCTCAACGTACGTTGAAACACAGCAAACAGTCAAGTTTTCCCGCGATGTACCATAATTAGAATACCGGATATTTCGCAGGTTCAACGACCAGCAGGGTGGACTCCAAGTCCTGTATACACGATGTCCTCAACTACTTGTACATTGGCTGCTGATGCAGTGAGTGAGCATTTGAACATTTGACGATGTAGCGCGGGAGTCCATTAGTGTTTTTATGCCTGTCCGCCATTGGTTCGAAGTCGTCAAGGTCACGTTTAATAAACAACGACCCAATCGAAAATGTTTCCAACATATACATGACTTAGAAATCCAACCTCTCCTCAGTTGAACCCGCGATATTTCCGGGACTCTAACCATAATATCTATCAATGCCTTACATGCACATCCGCAGCTCTGCTTCCTGTTCTGTGATTGGATGACAGCGTCTTGGAGTTCCATCCACTAATCACAGACGTGTGGTGTCACAGTAACCTTGTTATGATTGGCACAGTGAAATGAGGACACCTCTGCTCAATTACATTGTACCATAGCTTTGATGTATGTTACAGATGGTAATACATTTCAGTTTCATTTGTTTATACGCCTGGGTAGGGTTAAATTAATAATTTATCTATGGACCACGGCCGTAGAAGAACAGGTCTAGACACTCGCCTGGAAACTTGACCCCCTTGTTGTTTGGCTGTAGTTCACCAAGTTACGGAGAATATAGTGCTTTATTGGCGCTGCAGTCAGGACGGTCGGGGATTAAGCTCCGCCTACTTCCCTCCCACAAAGATAAACAATTTATCAAATCGTACTTTTTTTTATCAATTTATGAAATACATCCTTCGCTCACAATCCTCAAGCATGGCTGCAGCAATACTAGAAAAAAGTGGGAGGAGTTTGAGCCCGACCGCCCTGACTGCAGCGCCAATAAAGCACAACATTCCTCGTAACTTGATGAACTACAGCCAAACAACAAAGGGGTCAAGCAAAATACATTGGTAGGTAGAAGAGTGTCCAGACCTGTTCTTCTACGACCGTGCTATGGACCACGGTCGTAGAAGAACAGGTCTAGACACTCGCCTGGAAACTTGACCCCCTTGTTGTTTGGCTGTAGTTCACCATGTTACAGAGAATACTGTGTTTTATTGGCGCTGATGTTACGGCGCGGCGGTCGGACTAAACTCCGCCCACTTCCTTCCCGCTAAAATAAACAATTTATCAAAACGTATTTTTTATCAATTTACGAAATACTTTCTTCGCTCGCAATTTTAAGAAAAGGCTCCAACAATCTTTATTTACTTTATAAATTTAACAATGGAAAAAAGTGGGCGGAGTTTGAGTCCGACCGCCCGGAAAACAGCGCCAAAAAGTAAAACATTCTCGGTAACTTGACGAACTACAGCCAAACAATAAGGGGGTCAAGCAAAATGCATTGTTAAATAGGCGAGTGTCCAGACCTGTTCTTCTACGACCGTGCTATGGACACAGTCGCCCCGTGCCAGACCAAGCCGTGTTAATTTATCTGTGTAACGTATACGTTAATTTTATTCTATGTATTTTTTAATGGCTTCTACAATTTCTACCTTTGAAAGCTTGGTTTATTGTATGCTCTGGAGCGTGAACCGCGACCTGACCTGATCCAATAATCGATAGGCAGGCAAGTTTGGCTGCGAGAAAGAAGGCGATGGAATTTAAAACTACGAAGAAAGAAAAAAAAACAAGCGACGGAGCTTGTTAGGAAATGAAGTCCGGGGAATAAAAAAAAGTGAATGGAAGTTTCATCATCCGAAAGGGAACTTGGTGTGTGCGAGTAGTAGATCAGATGAGATTCGACAAGAATGCTTAGTAAACTAAGAAGATTGATTCTTCGTCGAGCTACTGAGCACGAGCCTAAGGGAAGTGTTCATCTGCGACGACAACTGGACGGAAGAAGGACGTCACGATCGACGCCGAGAGGTGAACCCGAAT
Organism: Medauroidea extradentata; assembly: GCA_003012365.1. NCBI lineage: Eukaryota > Metazoa > Arthropoda > Insecta > Phasmatodea > Phasmatidae > Medauroidea > Medauroidea extradentata. The sequence continues at coordinate 66,341 of PNEQ01014020.1, read as the reverse complement.
GCGTCCCGAGGTCTGAGGTATCCCACGACGGAGATTTGGCGTTCCCTGACGAGGAAGTCATTCCATTCTACTATGATCGGAGGTGTTCGAGGTACTGAGGTCCTAGAAAGGTCCAGGTTGAGACTAAAATCTTGTTAGGATCTGTTTGACTACTACTGAGTTTGCCGGAGCTAAAAATAACTGGGAGAATATAATTTATCGGACGGAATTAGAAAGTTGCAAATCCCGAAGTAGAAATATTTTCAACTGCTTGAGCTCGTCAGAATAGGCCTGCCTAGTTTTAGATTTGGAAAGGTCAGGTCGACCATTGTTTTCTCTGGTACGGACAAAATATTTTCATGTTTATCGGTTTGCAAATTTCACATTTTGTCATTCCTGGTTGAGCTTTTAGAAGTCATTAACCTATATATTTTCTTGGTAACAAATCATTCCTTTAAAGTTATTGTGAAGTAAAAATGCAGAAATAAGCCAGGAAATATATGTTTTTTTTTAAATGACATCTACAAGCAGTTTCGTTCCTCATAGTAACCAGTAGAACTAGTTCTGAGTCTGACTGAAATATTTAAGTAGAAACGCTTTTAACGCTAGTCTAATGAACTCATATGTGTATGTAATGTGTGTTGTTGTGGAGTAATTAAATTATACATTATTTCACAACATTCTGCCAGTAACCATGAAGCAAAGTTGCAGATGTGCACATTTGGCATTGAAATAAAGTGATGCAGAATTATTTTCACCAAAAATCACTGGCTCTACGCATAAGACACTGACGTAAATTGCGCAAACATTTTCACGAAAATCAGGGATCCTTACGGATAGGTAATGCATGACAAAATGTGGTCATCAAATTTATTCATCAAATAAGTAGAAAATTGTGTCATTTAGACCATACGCTGCAAGAGTAGTGTACACAGTAAACAAATACTACTGAATATATTTACAAGCAGAATATATCTAAGGTCATGGACCCTTATTTGTAAAGATAGTGATTTTTTTTAAAATCCGAAACGAGAGCAGTTATCTCAAAGCTGTCTCCCATTTCTGTTGAAAATTATTTTTAATATGAAGACTAATTTTTTCAATACCTAGAATACTTTAGTTTGGGATAGTGGTTTATCGCGGTAAAAGTTGATTGTTTGCTATGCTTCAAAGTAATGTATTGATTTCCGACGATTTTCTTTCGTTACTGGCGAGTCCCTATTTGACTGGGTCAATGCTGAATCTTGTGCACTAACAATTAAAGCCTGTGCGTTGTCTTATCAACTGCTGAATCGTGCCACATGAAGTTCCTTTCACACGATCAAATGTTGCTTTAACTTTCTTTTAAATTTACTGAATTCAATTTCTTGAATGTCGTGTGACGACATGCCGACGTCATAACCGCGGCCATTTTGTCATTAAATTTATTGAATGTCATGAGTTTCGTCAAAGATTTTCGTTTCGAGCATGTTTGAAATTTTTTTGAATGAAAATATTTAATAGTATAACAGAGGATTTCTTATCATTATTAAAACGTATTTATTGTATTCTGTGTGCGAAATATACAACATTAAAAATAATTACGAGTATTATTTATTTTAAATATTGTATACACAAATAATAAGAGAATTTGTATTGGCTAAACCAAATATTTTTGTGTCGTGCAGGTTTAGTAGATTATAAAAGAGCTATACTATTTATTTTGTCACTCGTTTGATTTTAAATTGTGTGATAACATTTCAAGTAGTACCTTCAATGTTTATTGAATCGAATTTCTTGAATCGTCGGGCTTTTCAGTAAATTGAAATCAATAAATATTTGATCGTATGAATTGGCCTGAACAGCCATCCAATCATACAATGCGCAGATCGCTACACTGATTTGGAGATTTGGTTGGCAGGAAATGTTCTTACGGTTTTTCTCATTCTCTCATGGCATTAGCTAACTATTTTATGAATTATATTTTCGCTAACCAACTTATTTGTCTACAAACCACATAAATTTTCGTTTTAAAAAATGTATGCTGCGTAATTAAAAACATTTTCAATGAGATTGGAGAGACGTTTATGAGAAGTGTATCGGGTAACTTGTAAACATGCATGAGTGATTTCTGCTTGCGAATAGCATGCAAGACCAATCAGTGCGCAGGGTTTTAAAAGTATGTATATAACGGTAATTAAGAGGCCTATGTACCGGATGTAATTTTCCGTGTTTGACGCGCGGATATAAGGGAGAAACAAGATGTATAGGTTGTCACAAGCGCAGGTACCCTTACGTTATATTTTCTGCGCAGTGAATTGCCTTACACTGTAAACGAATATTTGCAAAATTACCATACCGATTTATAGGAGTGCATGGGCGGGATTCGGAGTTTGACTTGGGGGGGGGGGGGGTGGCACTTACCCAATATTTATTAGAGAAAAAAATTGCACATTATTTTTACTTGTGCGTAAATTTTTTTCTTCGAGGTTATAAACCTCCCTTTCGTTGTAGTAACATTCACAATAACTTAACCGAAAACTGCTCAAATATAGGTCGTTCGGGATAAAGTGAGCACTAAAAATTTAACCTTCGAAAAATGTCACTAGCTGTTACTGCATATAATTCAACAAAAACTCTAGTTGCCTTACTGCTTGTATGGTTGGCAGCGAAATTACGCAATATAGTTCCATGTATTATCCTATTTAAATATAACCATACTGAAACAAAAGCAACCGAAATCGATATAATTGCATTTTATATATGCAATAAAACTTTTTTTTATCAAACTGAATAGATTCCTAACTCCTGCACAATTTATCTTACACGCGCAAACACAAAGTGACGTGTCCAGAGAGGTTAGACATTTCCCGTCGTTCGTCGTTACACGCGGAAAGATACATATTGGGTGGAAATAGAACTTTAGCAGGGCTTTATTGAGTGTTCTCTTTATTCCGAACCACCAATAGCTCCATTTTGCACCTTGAAAACCAAATTATTATTCTTGGGAAAATCCCCGGATCCCCTCCTGTTCATTGGTTGGATTGGTGTCTCTTTATCGTCCCCTCAGTCGAAATGCTGAATTCCCGCCCACGTAGTAGTGTTAAGAAAGTAGGTGTGGTAATATTGTTTCTCATACATCTATGGTAACGTTCCAGTAAATTTTTAGTAAACAGTCAAATATAAACTGTCGTTACCACATTTCTACAGTATCAATCCTCAACAATTATTGCTCTGTTTAAAAGCTGAAGCCTGGCAACCACACTGTGTATAGGTTAATTACCTACATTCTTATTAAGGAAGTTTGTTTACAGTGTACTGTGATTTCGCGCTACTCGTTTGTCTATGGGACTAACAGACCTCTCGCCTCCCACCAAGGCGATCAGGGTTCGATTCCCGGCGGGGTAGGTCCACGGATTCTTGCATGTGGGAATCGTGCCGGACGATGCCGCTGGCCGGCGGGTTTTCTCTGGGATCTCCCGTTTCCCCCGCTTGTTCATTCCGTCCTTGCTCCATGCTCACATCATATCACCCCTCACCAGCGCTAAAGACCAAAAATATCTCACTCACTCTACGGGACTAAATAGTGATTATACAACGGCACAGAAATTTATGTGTTGATTACCTTGCCATTATTTAGCGTAAATAATTTACCTTTTGTTGTTCTATTTTAAATAAATAGTATAGTAACAAATGTAATATTTTCAATACTTTCGTTTACAAAAAAAAAAAAAAAAAAAAAAGGTTGACATTACCGCACGACTCCTATAGTACGACCAAGGCATGTAACTTGTGTTATGTTTTACGAATCCAGTCGGTACTTTTGTAATTGTCGCAGTCTGAAAAAAAAAACGTTTGTTGTAGCCATTTTGAGGGCCCCAAAAATAATGTTTCTAATGAGCACGCTGGAATTTTTAAACTGTATAACCATAGCTTCAAGAGTGTGTTCATTTTGACAGTAAACGTAATAGGTAGAGATGATGGTATATAGCGAAATTTTTTTGTGCCAACATGACCTTGAAAACTCTGTGGTTTCTTGCGATATGTAGCCTATGATAGGGTGTAATACGTCTGGCACAACGTAGCTGTCTGCAGACCAATAATAGGCATCATATATTACAATAGCGGGATTCTTATTGGATTAGTCAAATATGGTAACAGCTCTACGCACAAGCGAAAGCCAGTAATTTTTTCATAAACTAAACGTATGTTGAAACACAGCGAACTGTCAAGTTTTCCCTCGATAAACAATCATGTCTAGTAATAGGAATAAAGTAAGCGGTTTCTCGTAAAATATAAAGCGCGTGACATGCTACCGTCCTTGCTAGGGTTATCAGAGTTCTTTTTACCGCCTCCTAAACTGGCCCGGTTGGGATTTTATTTGAAAAATGTTTAAAAGTCTTCTTTTTCAATAACAGGCACCCAAGATGTAGCTTACTTTTCTTTTGCGTCACGTCATATTTAGAAACTGTGCCGACAAGCACAAGTTAAAGTGGAATCACTGTGGGAGATAGGTTATTCGTTTATTTTACGTGTGTTTACAGAAAGTACAGTTATTGTTATTGTCTGTGTATCAAAGTTAAGAGAGAGGTTTTCTGGTTTAGTGTAATAGTTGAGTTAATTATAATATACTTACATGGAAATTAAGGGGGATCAGTACTTGCCCTCTTAGAATTCTACAGTGAGATTTATTATAATTTCCTGTCTGACATAGCACAGATACTACCTTCTTAAACGTTACCAATCTGTCATATCTTCACTACCTCTCTTAGTTGTTGACTAGTAACCTTCAAAGTTAGAATTTTTTTTCGGCGAATGGTAACAGGTAGGCTATAGTATAAGCAATAGTAGTCAAGCAATGCCAACTATATGCAATGTAAGAAACTATTCCATCTGCCTTGTCAAAGCATAAAACACTATTGAAAATTTGTAGGCCCAATTAAACGCAGAAGTTTTATTATTCCAAAATGGCGGGTACTGATCCCCCTTTAATTTCAGGGGAAAAATATTTTTACTTTAAATTTTTTACTGTTCTGTAGGTTAACAAATTACTATATCAAATTTATATATTACCATTCGGAAGTGTTTTTGGTTATGTCGTATTATTTTATGCCTGTAACTAGTGTGTGTGCTATTTTTTGGGTTATCCTGATCTGGTAATCCTAGACCATGCGCCAGTACTCCAGACTCTATATTTGCACAATCAAAGGGAAAGATATTGGTATATTTGCGGGAGAGTTGTCGGCCTGAAAGCCGCCGAGGCACGAACGCAACTTGCGAGTCGTGCGCCACGCGCGAGCTTTGTTTCGTGTCGAGTTCAAATAAAACCGTTAGGGTAAGAGCAAGGGCGGGTGACGGACTAGAGAGAAGGGAGGGAGAGTGCGGGTCGGACTAGCGGGATGGAATATAAAAAGTTGCGAGAGGAATACGGACGAATTAATGCCCGGCGCAGAAACAAGTTTCACAAAGTAGAAAGAAAGATAAGCAAGCAATTTTAAAGTTTAATTTCGTCTTTGAAAAGCGACGGGGAATTCGGTTAATGAAAGTTTCGCCAGTCTTCTTGCTCTCGTGAAATGGAAATACTAATAGTAAAAAGTGAAGTAAACGTTTCCTTGGAATTAAAAATTATAATTTCGTTAATTGCTTTTTTTTTTTGGAGGGGGGGGGGAAATGGTTCCTTGAGTATACGTGCTTCATATTTCGACGTAGAAGACAACTAACAGCTCTGGGTTGAATGCTTCCAGCATATGGAATGTACAAGTACATCCAGCTATTCTGCAATATATGTGCAGCTAGGCTGAAATTATGTTGCACTTAGATTATGTAGGTTACTTACAGCTTAGTAGACGTCTTAAAACTAGATTCACAAGAGCTTTATTTTCTCAGGGGACCTTATCATGAATTAAATGTGCGGAATTGAGAAACTTTGTGAGCTGTCACTGTTCCAGTCTTCTACTATGGTAAGAAATGACGGCATATCGTGAAAATGTTTTGGGCCAACATATCCTTGAAAAATCTGCAGTTTCTCGCGACATGTATGACTGGGCGATATACGTCTGACACAGCGTAGCTGTCTGCAGACCAATAACAGGCATCTTACATTACAATAGCGGGATTCTTATCGGCTCAGTCAAATGGGGCAACAGCTCTACGTGCTGGGAAAAGCCAGTGAGCTTTTAGTAAGTTGAACGTACATTGGAACCCAACAAACAGTCAAGTTTTCTCGCAATAAACTATCATTAGAGACACTGGAAATTCGCGGAAATTTTTAACATAGTCTTCGATATACTGTAGTATTTTAATCGTGACACGTGTGAAGAGTTTTCTGGCAAATCACACACGTTCTGTGTTAAAACTGTACAGTTCTAATAGGGTCTGTTGAAGAGGGACACAGTGCTTCATATAAACGATAGCCAATATATAGGGCCCGGTAGTTTTCGCGAAAAGATTTTTGCCCCACTTTGTTTCAGTGTCTTACGTGCACACCTGCAGCTCAACTTCATGGCTATTTGCAGAGTGTTTTTGTGCAGAGTTATTATTCATTTGACTGTGCCAATCAGTACATGGATAACTGTCACACATCACGTCTGTGATTTGCGGGCTTAACCTCCACGCACTGGGAGTTAAGGTATCCAATCACTGACCACATAGCAGAGATGCAGGTGCGCACGTAAGGCACTG
>PNEQ01014020.1:20793-59602 GCA_003012365.1 Medauroidea extradentata | reverse complement strand
GTGTTACGGCATCCAATCACTGACCATATAGCAGAGATGCAGGTGCGCACGTAAGGCACTGAAACAAAGTGCTGCAAAAATCTTTTCGCGAAAACTACCGCGCTCTACCGAAATAGGTACAAAACATTAAGTTTTATGCATAGTATGTTGGAGCCGAGCAAACAATAAACTTTTCCCGCGATTTACCAGTGTCTCTAACTATCATCTCTAACTATGGAATGATTGTTTAAGAAGTGACACTTTGTAATGTATGTAATTCTTTGATAGTATCTTTTTTTTTGTCCAAACCAGTTCACTGATAAAATAATTGTCAGTTTTTGAAGTATTGAAAATCAAACAACATGCGGTGATGACATCTTTGAACGATTCTTGCAACGGGATGCGTAAGAATTCGAACTACTTAACTGATGCACGCAATTAACCGCAGTTGTGGTGTTTCAAAGACAATGCAACATTGGTTAGCAAGTCCGGGTCAAGAAGTCACATACGTTGTAGTATTGCATCTAAGAAACTTAGAAAGGCGAAACATATTTTACGATTACATGTTTGTTGTTGGACTAAATTGGTACTCGTATTTATTTAATTTTCTTCACACGGTGATAGATGATAATTATCACAAGTTTTAAATCAACTTTATTATATCATAACTTCGCTTTAATATTTAGAGTACGATGTGCATGATGGAAGGCGAGGTAATCAACTAAGTCCGTACTGAAGGATTTTTAGCTAAATCTTACAGAATTTTAAAATAAAAAGAAATTTAAAAAAAATTATAATGTTTGGTGTCAATGACTTTTAATGCTGCCATGACTTTATCTATATCCACTTATATCAGAACAATGAAAATCACTCCTATAATAGTTTAAATGTTGTGAAATTCTACAAACGGTGTACGTTTTAGTCGTTACGAAAATAAATAGTAAAACGGAAGAAATAGGTAGTCGTGCATGGGTACATCCGATTTTCACGAATATATTAGTTGTATTTCGTATTTAGAATTAGTTGAGCTCATTCCCATCTAAGGAACTAACGGCTTCAACTCATACGTAACTTGGGCGATTTGAATGTAAACCACTGATGTATAGTTTTTACGTAACTGCATTCCTATTGCCTCAGTCAGATGGGGAGTCCTCACATATACACGCAGCCGATAACCATAAAAATTACTTAAGAGTGCGTGGTAGATAAATAAACGCTGAAAACATCAATTGATTTCTACGCTTTTTAAAAGCCAATATGAATGAAAATACTATATGACAATCCTAGATAATGGTATTTGGCAACTTTATGAGTAAATGTTTATCCAGAATTACTAACTCGTTACGCGTGATCTCTTGCGCCGCAGTTAAATGCACGAGGTTCCGGCATCAGAGATTGTGCCTCAGAAGTTTGTAACACTGGAAACAATTTTGTTTAAAACGTTGGCTATAACTATTGTCTAGGATTGCTATTATTTAATTTTCGCAAATTGGCTTCAAGAAACCTACAGCTATAGATTAATGCTTTTAGCGTTGCATTATGTACCACGCCCTCTTTAGACGTACATGTAAGGTATTCAGACGTAAATTTAATAAATAAATAAATAAAGCTTTTGTGTATATAGCGCCATAGAACGTAATGTCGCTCTACCTCTGTGCGTTAATCTAATCGGGTTGACCATTATTAATATCAAGTTTAGAGAAGCAAGTAAGTCTCAGTAAAGTAAATCGTACACTGTAAAAAAAACTTCCTAAGATGTTTAGGAAGTTATTATCCCAGACGCAGTATGGGACAGTTACCATACTTCCATTTTGTAAATATGCAAACCTTTACTGTTGTTACAATACAAGTGTGGTATCTTCAGTATACACTTGACTGTTTTACACATAGGTTTAGGAGTGCTACCATGGATGTCTGGGAAACAATTCTACCATACCTACTTTCTTCGCGCTCCTATACACACGTCTGGTAAATTTACAAACTATTTTTTTACAGTGTAAGTAGGTCCCTGATTTATTGTTCCAGACAGATCGATCGTATAAATGAGCAGCGACTTGTGTTATGTATGGACCCATGATTTGTAAGAAAAAATTTTTGTACCACTTTTATTTAAAGCCTTATGTTCGCATCTGCAGCTGCACTTCGTGTAGAAACGTCACTTATTTGGATGTGTCTCTAAAGACCATGTTACTACGACACCACACGTCTGTGGTTAGCGGGTATAAACCCAAGACTCTGAGAGTTAAAACAGCCAATCACTGACCTCGAAGCAGAGCTGCAGATGTGCACGTAAGGCTCTGAACCAATATGATCTTTCGCAAAAGTCAGGTGTTCCTAGTGTTACGTTGTTCTCGCGAGGATGTTTTAAAACTGCAGTGCTGCAGTCATGGTCAATAACAGAAGTAAAATACTCGTATGTCACTGCAATTGTTTTTTTTTTTTTTGTTTACTTAAGCGATAACGGATGGATGGTAAATAAAACAGTTGACCTTTCATCGGCAGATGTTTCAATTGGAGTATATCATGTGTCGAATCACTGGTGTCATATACCGAAGCCCCGTAGTTGACACGAGTAGTAAGGATTGCTTTACGCAACTGCATTCAACTACGGACGTATAAATAGGGCTAGGAAAAATTGGCGAGTTCTATGACCTATGCATGCTCAAGCCCCGTCTATTCGTTCATTGTCTGTCTGAATGAGTAGCAAGTAATGGACAAATGGTAAGGCTTCGGTTTACATAGGATAATGGATTTTAGCACGTTTGTCACTGAACTCGCGAAATATTCGTAGCCCTGTGTATAAATCATACATTCGTTTTTAGATCGTGTTGAATTTGAGCTAATGTTGCGGTAGTATTCGTACAGATTAACATTTTTTGCAAAGGATAGTAATCAATTACTATTTTTTTTTTTAACTTCACATTTGTTAAAGAAAATTTTTGAAGCTGTATAAAATGTTACGAGAATACAAAACATGTTATTTTAAAACTGAAGTGACAGCGGCACAACACAACGAAACGATGAGCTGAAATGAAAAAATACATTAGTAGTGTTATATATCTGAGATCTCAACCTTACCTAAATTATTTCCACTTTTTAATTCATGTAACGTGTGCATTTGCGTACACAGTTCTGATGTTACACTTTTGTAAGCTTTATTACATAATACCTAATGACTAGAGGCCGGAAAAATTCGCGGGTTCACTGAGCTGTAGGCTAACTTCGAAGAATATTTGTGAAATAATGCAGACAGCAGCTGTTTATTAGCTGCTCGCTGACACTGTGAAATGGGCCTGTATTCAGAGACAGTTTTATTACTGGCTTAACTGCTTCCAAGAAGTGTCGAGTAAATCAGCGGCCAATTGTGAACATGATACAGACCTACAGTTGCTGGAATTCTAGCTTGCTCCAAAAAGAAAACGCGAATTTTTGAGGTCTCTACTAATGACACGGTACGCTAGCGGAGACGTTTGCTTGCTAGTCTCCAACGTGATGTGTATAACACTGGAGGTTTTGTATCGATTTACGTGCTTGTTAGAACCAACTGTCCTATGCATACTCAAGCCCCGACTATTTGTCCACTAGCTGCTACTCTGTGTAACAGCAGACAATGAACTAATAGATAGGGCTTCAGTATATATAGGACAATGGATCCTTGCTTGCGGGTCACTGGATTCCCTAACTATCGCTCATTTGAAGCCCTGTTTCTCTCTTCAACATGTCCCAGTTATTGATAGAGACCTGAAAAATTCGCGTTTTCATTTGGGCACAAGCTAAAATTCCAACAACTGTACGTTTTCGTCGTTTTCGCAATTGGCCTTTGACATATTTGCCACCTCCTGGAAGTCTCTGAGCCAATAATAAAATTGTAACTAATACAGACATATATCACTTTAACAGCAAGCAGCTAATGAGAATCTGCTGTCTGCTTCAGTTCACAAATATTCTTGCAGTCAACCAACGAATTTTTCCTGTTCATGCGTGTCACAAATTCCACTTACGAAAAATAGCTTGATATTGTTACTAAGGCTTTTCTAGTTTACGTGTCTTTTGAAGTCGTTCACTAGCGGTTAATCAGGTCGTGATAGAACGCATGCAAGCAATTAGCTTGGTGCACTTAGTGTAAACAAGCAAACTTAACTCGGATCACTTTTGAAACTACCCGAGTTGAAATACTACTCTACCTGGTATAGGTAAGGTTGAATGGGTTTGAGGTCTCGTTGACAGCGAGGTCATTACAGACGGTGACACGCAACACAATGACAGGAGCTGGGAGAGGAGTCGGCCATGGCCTTTGTTTAGGAACCATCCCAGCATTCACCTGGAGCGATTTCTGAAAACCATGGTAAACCGAAATCAGGATGGCCGAACCGGGGATCGAGGACCCTCCCGAATGCGAGTCCAGCGTGTTACCGTTGCACCACCTCGCTCGGTCTACCCGGTATAACCGAGTGACTTCTCGTAAACGCCGTTTGTCGCCTGGTGGTTCATGCGCTGCATTATAAACACCCCCATGCAAACAAGTAACTCGCTTCACTTTATGGAAGCAAGCAAGCTTAACTCAGATCACTTTCCAAACTACCCGTGTTGAAAACTAGTTTTACACGGTCTAACTGAGTGAATTATTGTAAATGCCCTTTGTCGCGTGGTCGTTCATGCGCTGCATTAGAAACCCTCGCGCGCAAACAGTTAGCTCACTTCACGTTTTTGGAAGCAAGCAAGCATAACTCGGATCACTTTTCAAACTAACCGAGTTGAAATTTTTATTCTACCCGGTCTAACCGAGTGACTTCTCGTAGTCGCCTTTCGTCGTGTAGGGGTTCGTGAGCCATATAATAAACACCCGCGACTTGCCTCCCTACCATTTACGACCCTACACTCGGGGTAGAATCGGCGGAACTTTGGAGAGGGGAGAGTATAGCATGGGAGCGGGGAACCGGGGAAGGACCACTTACAAATGCCCGCTGACTCACTTAATTAGGCCCCTCCTCATTTTCCCTCGCCTTTCACGCCAGCGAGTTTCATTCAGTCCCCCGCTAGACAAAAAATAATGTGTTTCCCAACACGCCGGGAGCAATAAAATGAAATAGGTATCGGCGCGTTTTAACGTCCTGTTGCACTTAAAGAAATCTCGGGCAAGGAAATGGCTTTTGCTTCCCGGCTTTACTTCTCAAGTAAGATTACAATCCTTTAACATTTTGGACGGGCGGCTGTGATGGTAAAGTGAAGTATAAATGTGCTGTAATTTAATTGGAGTTCGTTAACGATCTCGTCTTTGTACCCTTTTGGCCTTCCCGACTGAGAAGGGCTGAGAAGAAGAAGCTCGTTTTGAAATCGAACCTTTACATATTTAAAAAAAAATCAAGCAACTCATTAGTTTACTTCCACAGCTACCGTAAAAGACGATTTTTTTGCAGCCTTGGTCATGGCAGTCGTATGAACATTGGAGATTTCCAATGGCAAACACTTGCACTTAAAATTAAAAAGTACCTTTGTGTTCATAACTGAAAGATCTTAACACGATCAGATTCAACACCACTCAGACCTTGCAATGTAATTTTTTTGTAAAGGTTACAAAGTTTTTATTTGTACTGTACATTTAAACATGCTTATTAATACAGTTATTTTACTAGTTGAGTCAGATGTTTGTAAAGTCAAGACATATCATTGCAAGAAATCATACAAATCTTTTGTAGTCAATCGAAAATACAGGTTTGTCGAAATGGTACCTCACAAATAAGTCAGTATTTGGTAACTAGTTGGAATAAGATGAATGTTTGTTTAAAAGACGTGCCATAAAATTTGGAATGATATAAGTAAACAATTATTTGATTATGTAATCATAGCTAGCGCACATCATGTAATGTAACAATTATAGGTATTTGAAGGCGACAATCAACAAGTCTAAGGTCTCAGATTCGAATTTCGTTGCGTCCATCGTTTATTCTTTCAAATATAGTCGGTAAACTTACATATTAAATGTATACTGGATAAATGAACTTATATGGTCATGAAAATAAACATTTTTCTCTTAATAAAAGACCAAGTACATTGTTACTATCATTTTTTTCCTATGTTATACAGAAACAACCTGTGTACAAATAATTTATTTAAAACAGTATTAAAGTGTACTACATATATTGTCTAGTTATAAATGCGCTCTATTCTATTTACGACTACGTGAAAGGAAAATATACTGTATAGGCCTACTATTTATATATATATATATATATATATATATATATATATATATATATACTGTATATATTCATTTTCGTATAATTGTACCCTTCGCCGTTCATTTTTAATATATTTCTTAATGCGTTTTGTGGCATCAGTGTAAATAATTTATCTCTATTTGTCATCGTCGTTGTTTAAAGTCGTCATGTACGGTTTGTTCAGCAGCTGTAACTAAGAACCACTGATTTCCGTAGTTCTGCTTCGCGGTCAGTGGTTGAATGTTTTTAACTCTCATTCGTTTTAGAGTTCTACCATAGCCATCTTTAGTAGAAGGCCGCGACCTTAGATCTGGCAACCCTGTCAGGAAGGGTCATTTTAATACTTCTTTTGTCTCGCCAAAGGCAGCGACTTCCCCTGATTCGCCAGTGTGTAGGGCAGAATAACGAATCAGGTACAGCCATTTACTTTGAAGAGCTAAAAAAAAGAGTTAAAATTACCCTTGTGTGCAGGGTTGCCAGATCTTAGGCTGCGGCCTTCTACTAAAGATGGCTATGGTTCTACACTCTAATCACAACCTTGTTCTGATAGGCGCAGTCAAATACGAGACGCCTCTAAGCAAAGACATGCGACCAATAGCCACCAAGCTGAGCTACAGATGTGCGCATAAGGCAATGAAACAAAGTGATACAAACTGTTTTCGTGATATTCAGTGGTCCCCGACTTAATTTCTTAAGCGTGCATGTGTGCATTTACAAATTCATAAACATAACGTTTTTCCTCAAAAAATATCGTAACCTGTATCCACAGTTATTTACTGTTACAGTTGGTCTGCTTTCTAGAGCTAACCATTTTTGGTTAATTACTGGGCTGTTGCTAACCATGACTCACTGATTTATCGATTTACAAGCAGAAAGGCCACGCGACAAACATCTGGTGAACGTGCAAGTTTAGATTATTACGGAACGTTTACGTGCTCGAATTTGGTAGGTGCAGGTATGCGTCACGCATCGTTTTTTTTTTACACAATACAATATTTAAATTTACTGTTAACAATGGTGTTCGAATGAATCCAGACATCCAACGGAATCGAAAGAATTATGTAAATCTGAGTCAAACGACTTCGTGCTTAGGCGGGTTAATTTTCACCATAATTGTCTAGTCAGTGCTTAGGATGTTGTAAATATTGTGGAGGAAATTCGTTTAAATGCACGAATCAAAAATTTCAAAAATATCCGCATTGTTTTCTGTACTGCAGACCTGGTGCTCCGTTATTTTACTGCCCCAATTAATATATTTATTTATGACATCGAGAAGGCGTGTTTCAGAATGAGTAATTGTATCTATAGGAGTAACTTTAATTAGCAGCCAAGCATGTAATTTACCAGCATAATTATTTTAAAATGTGGAAGTTGTTCAGTGCTAGTTATGTCAATCACCAAAACACTCAAAATGAATTTGGCAAGCAAACATGTCACAATAGTGCGGTCTTGATTCACACTGCTTGAAATTCAAGAACCTCCAAATATGTGTTTTGCTCTCAAATAATATACCGTTTTACTCGTATATGAAATGTTTTGTAATTGTAATTAACACAAGTACCGCAAATTGAGAATGTCCAAAAAATCTGCATGTTGGCTTACATCAAGACGTTCTTAAACAGAATTTTAACCAGTAATTCAACAAGAAATTATCAGAATGTAATGAAACTCTCATCTTCGTGTAGTTAATATGTAATGCTTAAGAACTCTATCTACCTGGTGCAGGAAATACAATACGTGGTGCAAAGCAACAAAAAACAAAAATAAATATGATAGAGCAATAGCAAACTAGAAATTAGGCCTACACATACATAAAACGGTTATTTGGAGAAAGGAATTCAATTTTAATATTACGAATTAATTAACTTGCATGACGCAAAATTAACGTTCAATTTGTTTTCTGCTTCTGAATGATATAATGGTAAATTCATACTAACCATTTCTGAAGGAATTCAAGGGAAAACTAAAACTTTTTAAACATCAAACTTTGTTTATGAGAGTCTACTTTCGTTCAAAAATAAATATTACTTATCCGTAGTTGCGAGATGTACAAGTTGATTTTACTTTAACCTTGGATTGTAAAACTTCAGAGATAAAACACCAAAGATTATACATAAAGTGAAGACACAGTCATTTCAGAGTTATCTTAAAATTCATTCCCTCTCTGTTAACTACTTCTAGAATATTTGCATTATAGCTAAAGAAATATTGTATCTAATTTTTCAACGACACCAAGTCCAAAGGATACAAATTTAGTTAATTGTAACAGAAAAGAATAATCGCTAAAAATTAAGTCGATTATAAAACAAAGTGAGGCTTATACAAAACATATTTAACGCTAGGGTGGAAACATTTTTCTGTTTGATGGTTAAAAAATTTAGCAAAGATAACTTCTTCTGAAAAATGGTTGCACAAGTATTGCGTTTTCCGTAGATCAGTCTTATTACGTAATTGATTTTTAGGCCTAAAGTTTGTATTAATCATTTTACTGTTCCGTTTGTCGTGAAAGGAGTTACTTTTCACTGTAATGGTAAGTTATCATCGTAGGACACGACAAAATTAATTATCTGATTAAGAGATCATCTCCTTCCTGCGTTTTACATGGTTACTGCTAGTTACGAGTGGTAATTTTTTTTTTTTACGAAACTACCTAACGTGCATATTTCTCTCGGATATTATGTAAGCTTGCGGCAAGCCTGCAATTGTCTTGATTTAGGCTTGCCTATTACAAGCCCTATTTGGTAAGTTTGATTCAAGCTTGAGTCAAGCCTATTTTTATTGCAATTGTATCTTGCGTTGTACGAGGCAAGCTTGCTACAAGCTTGCAGACTTGTCTTGGTAAGCTTGATTCAAGCTTGCAGACTTCTCATGGTAAGCTTGATTCAAGCTTGCAGACTTCTCATGGCAAGCTTGATTCAAGCTTGAATCAAGCCTATTTTGCTATTAGGGCTATGACTTCTTCAAACTATTCCGCAATATTTTTTAAAATTCTGCATGTTTATTGGTAGAGATGGTGAATTTTTGGAAAAGAGTTCTCGTGAACTTGATTCAATGCCTTACACTCACACCTGCAGTTCTGCTTCGTGGTCAGTGATTGGACGTTTTTAAAGCTCAAAGTCTTGGTGTTCCACCCACAAACCACAGAGGTGCGATGTCTCAGTAACTTTGTTCTTATCGGCGCTATTAAATGAACGACGCCCCTGCACAAGTACATGCTGACAATAATCACGAAACATACCTGCATGTGTGCACATAAGGTACTGAAATAAGTTCGTTTAAATGTCTTTTCATGAAGTATCAATGGTTCTACTCAATAAAAACACAGGTTTTCGGGCACCTCAAAATATCTAAAGCTAATTTTTTAGAGTGTCGTAGGTGCGAAAATATCAACCAGATCCGAAAAACACACGACAGAAACATGCGTTAGACTTTAGGCCTCGATATTTAGTTTTGCAGTGCTTTAGAAAAAATATATTTTTAACGCAAATTAATACATATATCAAAACTTAATTCTTACAGTTTTAACACTTATATATCATCGTTTGTATCTGAATTTTTCTGTTGCAATACACCAAACGGATTTTTAGATTTTTGCCCCTGAAATATCACATATTTTACTGTCAAAATAAGCCAAAATCATGCAAAATAATTTTTGCTAGCAAACAGTACATTATTTAAAAAAAACGCTCTTGAAAATTGTGTACCGTATGATTGTACACAGTCTCAAATTTTTTCAAAGCGTTTGGTTTTCATTTATTTTTATATTTGTACCAGATATTGATTTTCTTATTTTAAACGTAAATCGTGACTAAATCTTAGAAAATTGTTGTATCTCTCATAGTTTTTGCGTAGTGAGTCGTATACCTCAAAATTTGCACTTTACGGTTTTATATACGCCACTAAAACCAACTGACATACCAAACCAAAAAAATTCACAGTGTATAAAAATATTGTAGGCTATGATTTGACATACATAAAAACAAAAGTAAATATTTTTTTTGCATTTATTAAAAAAATGTTTAAATGAAAATTTAAAAATTTGAACAATTTTTTTAAAATACAAAAATTTTGTTTTGTTTTTATATATGTCAAATCATATCCTATAAAATTGTTATACACTGTGAATTTTTGTCGGTTTGGTATGTCAGTTGGTTTTAGTGGCGTACATAAAACCGTAAAGTGCAAATTTTGACGTTTACGACACATTACGCGAAAACTATGAGAGATACAAATATTTCCTAAGAGGAAGATTTAGTCACAATTTATGTTTAAAATAAGAAAATAAATACGCCTATCTGGTAAAAAATATAAAAATAAATAAACACGTTGAAAACTGAGGTGAAACACGCCCTTAATATCGTACTTCTTACAAAGAAAATAATATGGTGAATGTTTAATTAAAGTCCAAAAAAAAAAATAATAGAGCACTACATGCCAGTTCAGTTGGCACTTCCGTGTGTGTGTGTGTGTGTGTGGGTGTGCTAAGCCAATAATAAATAAGGTCGTCTGTTTGAGAACACTCATATTCTTGCAGGATAGCCTAGAGGTCAGTGAACTCGCGAATTATTTAGGTGTCGTACATTACAACATAACACCAGTCAATGTCACTCTTATCGCTCAATAATTTATGTTCCCCCTCCTCCCACACACAACAATGTAGCCTTCATATGGTACCATTTTCAAGCAAGTCGCTTTAGATTGTAATAAGAAGTGGCCCTTGATTTTGATATTTTCAGAACCTTGTTTCGCCTGCAGTTTTGCTTCATTTTTTATTGGCAACATGTATTTGGCCAAAGACATTTTTAGTTTGACTGTGCCAATCAGAATATGGATATAGCGACACCTCACGTTTGTGTGGTTTGTGAGCAGAACACCAAGTCGCCGAGGATTAGAAACATCCAATAACTAACCACGAAGCTGAACTGCAGGAGTGCATGTAAGGCAACAACATAAGTTGATGTAAAAACCAAGTGTTCCAAGTGATAATACATACGTCTAAGTAAGCGCTTACAGGATCCACCAGAAGTACACTCTATAAATCTGAATTAGTGAATATTGTCTTATTGACGTCGATGGATGGAGCAGTTTCAACAAACTGAATCAGTGAGAAACCACTGTGAAACTGGTGACTATTCCCTGATTTCGATAAAGGGTGCCAACATTCCAGAAGTTAATTTCTGAATGTCCACAGATTTTCCAGAAATTTTTTACTGATTCAAGAAGTGAAAACTGTTCTTTGAAAACAACTGGAAAAACCGGTGAATATTCACTGATTCACTTGTGAGATGTTGGCACTCTTGAAGGAAATCAGTGAATATTCACAAATTAAACAGTGACTACTTTCACTGATTCAAATTGTTGAAACTGCTCCCTCCATCAACGTGAATCAGTGAATATTCACTAATTCAGATTTAGGGTGTAGGACAACATTATATTTAAGAAATATTACGTTTTATACAAATATTTAATACTTCTAAATCAGATTATCAAAGTCCAAGAATAGATTTTCTAGTATGTTCGTAGTGAAAATATGAACAATTATTCAAAGGTTACCTGTTTTTGTTTTATTTTATATTAAATTAATTTTTTACACACTCATGTATAGAGGCAGGAGTATTTCGCGTATTTATCTGGCAACAGCCTAGACTTCTCAGACCTATACACACACTGGCCAAAGTCAAATATCCGTCGGCTTCTAAGCGTAACACGTGTTACCACCACGACTTGTTTCCTTATTTATCACTGTCTTGCAGTCGTCAAGATGTGTTAAAACACGTGTCGTCTAATCACAGATGGAGTAGTGAAGTATACATTATTGACATTCAACCTGACCTAGAATCAATACGCTAAATAATAGTGCCTCTACTAATGTATTTCCAGAAATGATAATAATGACAGCAAGTAATTCGGCTGTAATTTTTTGTGAAACACAAAAAACCTAGAAACAATAAACAGAGAATACGAATCTAATTTGATTATACTATAAACTACTGCGACATTTATATTCATACCTTGGAACAACATTAGAGAGCAAGAGCGTAACAATCTTGTGCAGAGTATGGTGAAAAAAGTACATTTGTGACTGAAAGCAAAAAGAGGTCAAGTGGACTATTTTAAACGTTCACAGGGTGATTTGGGAGTGATTTTTAGATATTTTACATGATCAGGTATTTACAAAATATCTTTACATTAGTTTTCACACATTTAATTGGGTACCCTTGCTTGAGCTTGGCATAAGTAGATACCCAAGATTTTGGTGACAATTTATTTTTCAGCGCCGTGTTTTAATACCTTTTATTCACATCTGCAGCACTGATTTATGTTTACTGGCAAGTTTTAGGCCCGAAGGCCAGCACACCCTTCTTCCACCCGCATTGCAATTGTACTCGGACGAGTGAATCAATGCACGGCACATATCCTCTTATTTACTTGCGACTCCTCTTGATGATTTTGTGCCTGTGCTAGCATATTTACTGGCAGAACGTTTTAGTCCAGAGGCTTGGCTCATTTGACTGTGCCAATCAGAACAAGGGCGCTGCGACATGAGTACACGTCTGTGATTTGCAGACCGATCCCGAAAATGTGCGAGAGTTAAACTAAACGTCAAATTAGTTGAGATTGCGAGTTACCGCGGGCTTCAGTTTTTATGTGTTTGTTACCAACGATCTTCTTTCGATACTATTGAGTCCCTTTACGACTGGACCAGTGATAATATTGTGCGCTACGACTGAATGTTTATGGTTAGAGATTATGGTTAGAGACACTGGTAATTCGCGGGAAAAGTTGATTGTTTGCTATGCTCCAACATACTATGTATAACTTGAAGGTTTTGCACTAATATTGGCTATAAAATATATTAAACACCGTGTCCCTCTTCAACAGGCCCAATTAGAACTGTACAGTTTTAACACAGAACGTGTATGATTTGCCAGAAATCTGTTCACACGTGTCACGATTGAGATACTACAGTTTATTGGAGACTATGTTAAATATTTTCACGATTTTCCTGTGTCTCTAATAACGGCGTATCGCGAATTTTTTGTGACATTTATGATTGGATAATGTCTGGCACAATGTAGCTGTCTGCATACCAATAACAGGCATTGATACTACAATAGCGGGATTCTTATTGGCTTTGTCAAGTACGGCAACAGCTCTACGTACAATCGAAAGCCAGTAATCATTTCATAAGCTGAACGTGCGTTGAAACACAGCGGACAACTAAGCTATCCCGCGATAAACCATCATCTCTATCTATGATTCATATACAAACAGCAAAACCGTGCCGCACAACTATCACCCATTCATGCAAGGTAAAGGATGCTATATTGGTCTAGAGAATGTGTTGGCAGAAAAGAGTCTCACGAATTTCCACCATCTCAATTAATCGCTAACCATGAAATGGAGGTGTAGATGTGCATGTAAGGCATTGCGACAAACTGATGAAAAGTTAATTTCAACAGAATCTGTGGTCCCGAGGCATAAGTAGAGCCCGCAAAATGCGCGGGTTCACTGAGCTGTAGGCTAGCCTCCAAGAATATATGTGTAATCGTGCATACAGCAGCTGTTTATTAGCTGTTCGCTGACACTGTGAAATGGGCCTGTATTCAGTTATAGTTTTATTATTGGCTCAGCTACTTCCAGGAAGTGTCGAGTAAGTCAACGGTCAATTGTGAACGTGATACAGACCTATAGTTGCTGGAAATCTAGCTTGCGCCTTAAAGAAAACGCGAAATTTTCAGATATCTAGACATAAGTATGGACCCTTGTTTTTCGCGAAAAGAATTTTGCCTCACTTTGTTTCCGTGTCTTACGTGCACATCTGCAGTTTTGCATCGTGGTCAGCGATTGGATGTTTTAACTGTCACTGAGCCTTGAGATTCTACTGGCAAATCACAGACGTGTGGTGTTGCAGGAACGTTATTGTAGTTGGCTCAGTCGAATGAGATACGACTCTTCACATAGACACGCTGCTGATAACCACGAAGCATAATTGCAGGTGTGCACGTAAGGCACTGAAACAAACTGGGGCGAAATTCTTTTCGCGAAAAAACCGGGTCCCTAGACATAAGGGCGATGTGCCAACTGTGCTCAAGAGACGTTGGGCAAGGCTCAGGCCTTTCCTCCCGAGAGCGTTGATTGGTGCATTAAAGCGAGGTGTCGCGACGAAGAACGCTCGAGTCCGATGAGAGAGAGAGAGAGAGAGAGAGAGAGAGAGAGAGAGAGAGAGAGAGAGAGAGAGAGAGCGCTCGTGGGGACGAGCTGCCGTGCCTTGGCGCGACACTCCAGGTCGATAGTGGTGTTTGCTTTGCTTGATGCTGGGCAAATAAGAGTCGCTGGGAGGGCACAGGCGTGAATGTGTACAGCTGCGCGAGTGCCTGAACAAACTGAGTGGCCCAGGACATGAGGGGTTCTGCGCACTCTGCTGCCGGCTCGAGTTTCCACGTGCCTAGTGGTCTCGTGTGTGGTGCCAATACGTCCGTGTGGAACCAACCAGGAGTGGACGTAGTGGGGGCCTCCGACGGTTGCCCACAGATGTTTGTTTTCCTCAAGTGTGTTTCGCGTTTCGTAGAAGATGGGTTTCTTTCGCCCGAGTGTCCTTTTGTCGACAGTGCTTACTCACTCGTTATTGTTATAGATTGGTAACGGTAAAGCAACCACTTTCGAAGACTAACTTGCCGAAAATATTAACACCTTAGCTGACACATTTAAGTTTTGAACTCGTAGCACACATAACAGAACTCGCGACAGAAGTATACAGCAGGTTCTGGATAAAGTGAGCACTGCCTAGCCAATAATTAGAGTCACGATTTTATGGCGAAAAGATTTTTGCAACCTTTGGTTTCAATGCGCCATGTGCACATCTGCAGATCTGCTACATCGTCTGTGGTTGAATGATTTTACTCTCACTTGCCTTGGCAAATTATAGACGTACAGACGCACAATAATCTTATTCTGATTGGTGCAGTCAAATGAGAAACCTGTCTGAACATAGACACGCTGGTCTTAAATGTCTTTAAAAAATTACAATTTATTTAATATTGATTAATCATTGATACTGTTACCAGTAGAATAGTCACTGTTTAGCAATGAAAACTGCACCTTGAAATCTGAAAATTTCCCGGGGGAGGACCCCAGACCCCCCGCTTGAAGATGTGGTGGGTGATCCTTAATAATTTTCGCAGGATAGCCATCCTTCCCCGTCTGGAATTCATAAATTCTGACTATGTTACTGGTTACAGGTAGGAGTAGCTTGAGTATAACAGTATTCACAGAATTGTACCTTCCCCAAATATCCATTCTAGTAGCGCCTATGCTGTGGTGTCACAATCGCCTTATTCTGGCGGATACAGTCAAATGAGAGACCGTGACTGGACAAATACACGCTGCCTGTAGCCACGAAGTAGAGCTGTCAATACGCATGGAAGGCATTGAAACAAAATGTTACATAACTAGGGGCCGGAAAATATCGCGTATTCAATGACCTGCATTGTCCTATGCATATTCAAGCCCCGTCTATTCGTTAATGGTCTGTTGTTCCACTGAGTAGCAGCTAGTAAACAAATGGTCGGGGCTTGAGTAGACACAGGACAACGCATTCTAACATGCATGTCATTGAATCAACGAAATTTTCCGGCCCCTATGCAGAAATCTTTTCGCGTCAAAATCGTGGCCCTGGCCATAGGCCTATTTGACTTGTTAGAAGAATGCGCCGAGCCGATAAAAAAGCAGCAACAAAAGGCCTATTGCCACAGAATATTTATGAATGCAGAAGTAAAACAGTCGGTTGGATGGTGAACTCAGTCACACACGCCGGCAAAATGGCTTCCCTGGCCAGCAGCATGGCGGGAATGCCTACCACCAATCAGCATAAGGTTGCCGCCTTGCTAGCTGGCAGAGAGGCCAATAAGAAACTTTACGTAGAGTGCAGGAGCCAAACAGACACGGGGCTGGTGTCAACAGTCTCCAGCAGCCAATAAGCGGAGAATGAGCCGCCACGTTATTTCACGTCTGTGTTACTATCTAGTCTGTGCTACAGCTGTGGTACTGCATGTTATCAGCGAGGACCCAACGAGATGTTTTCTGCTTCAGTGCACAAATATTCGAACAGGTTAGTATATAGGTCAGTAAACCAGCGAATTTTTCCGGTCCCTTGTTAGAAGGTTATGGTTAGTCAGCAACAGCCGATAGGCATTATTCGGGAAATAACTTTGTACTGTTGCCAGCTTCCGTCCATGTACACTGCTAACCATTTTCTTTCTATTTTAAAACAAGCCATAGCCTACTCAGAGATGCTGACTTACCGCAGGAAAGTTGACCGTTTGCTAGGCTTAAGAGTAAGTGGACCCTGCGCGTGAGACGTGTTGTTACGTGGTACGGAAAGTATTTTTCTTACGCAACTATTAAAATTGTTTCCTATGTGTTTATCTACGAAAATCTGACACACTTAAAACTGTGGCCCTATGGTTTTAAAAATGCCGTCCACTAATTAAAAAGCTTTATTTCTAAGCTCCTCAGAAGTGCCTGAGAAAATATTAACCGCAATCGTAAAAAAAAAAATCATAGAAATCTGCATTGGATGTTATCTCATACTTTCCACAGATAAAATAACAGGGTCATTGCTTGAAGTCCAATTTAAAAACTGTTTCTATGTAAACATTGCACGCTAGTTTAGTACTCCGCGCTTAGGGACGATGACGTGTTAGACGGACGTGTTATATTCGACTTATCGCCTTTTCCTTTTCCGTGCCTCAAACGTAAAAAAAAAAAAAAAAAAAAAAGCTAGCGTCCAATAACTCTTAAACACAACGTGTTCATATTAGCCATTCTTCTTTTGTTGTTTGTGCGTCTTCATATGACTGGGCCAATAATAACTCTGGTGCGCAGCTACTTAATCTTTGTGATTCTTCTTTAAACATTTCCAAAACCATGCTAGCACAAGGCAATAAATAAACTAAATCAACAATCGTTCAGTACATAAGTCTAGTTTTTTTTTTAAATCCATCATTAGAAGTGGAAGCTCACCTACGGGAAGCAGAAAAAAGGCAAAGAAAAATAAATTACAGGACTGAGAACAGTCATATGTTGCGCGGAAGTCGGCACCCAGATTCAAAACGTAGACATTCGGCTGTTGCTGAAACTGTTTGCTACGTGACATATGAAACAGACGGAAAATGTTAACAGCGAGTACCCATAACTCAGTCGTCATGTCGAAGTTCATAATCGCACATCTTTGGGAAATTAACAAATGTGATATAATTTCTCTCTATGCAGTACCATTACTTTTATTATACCTGGCGTTTAATTTCGCAATAGTAGCCTAATGTTGTTTTAGATTTACGTACGTCGTCTATGTTAAAATTAAATGGCTGTGAACCAAATAATTTTATTTAGCATGATATTATAAGTTTGCTTTAAATTTTGTTAACTGTCGTTGAACAGATTAATTAGCAAATTTTGAAGGCTTGCAACAAGAAGTACGAGGATACATTAAATGTATGCAATTTTCAATGGATCAAAATTGTTTTAAAACAAGTGTGCATTTACACATTTGTGGAGTCTCATAACAATTAAATTTAGTTACGCAATACACATTTGTTTAACTTTTCTATTCAGTACCTTAATTGTATAAATGAATCAAATTAAACATACATAGTGACATATATATATTTATTTATTTATATATACAGTGACATATAATATCTAAACAATTTTTTAACTTTCACTAAAACGTTTATACACGTAAAGAACGCACGCTTAAAATTACCTCCACCTCACCCCCAGCGCGCGTGTCGGAAACACGATTTTCTGGACTTTCAGAATGGTTAAAAATTTCCCGTTTAGTCTTTCGTATGTAGAAAAATACCAACAGGATTCTTTAAAAAATAAAAATAAAAATAAACTTTATAGAAACAACATGCATTGGACGATACACCGTACTTGTCACAAATAAAAGGGCGTGGTCATTGCTTAAAACCTTACAGGGATAGAACGAATAGTAAAGTAGTGCACGCCAGTTCAGTAGCGTAGAGGCAATATTACATTACTTACGCCGCGGACCAGAAGCACCCTTAGTGGTCCAACGAATTTGTCCAAACGTAGTCTATTTAGAGAGCCATCTTAAGTAGGCGCCTGAAAAATTCGCGATTTCGTTTAGGCAGAAGCTGTAATTCAAACAACTATCAGTGCGTGACGTTCTTGCATTTGACTGTTGACTTGTTTGACAACTCCTGGAGGACGTTCAGTCAATAATAAATATGTAGGTCCAATAATTAGGACCCGGTAGTTTTCGCGGAAAGATTTTTGCAGTACTTTGTTTCAGTTTCCTTACGTGATCAGTGATTGGATGCCGTAACACCCAGCGTCTTGAGGTTAAACCCGCAAATCACAGACGTGACGTTTGGCAGTTATCCGTGTACTGATTGGCACAGTCAAATTAATAACAACTCTGCACAAAAACACTCTGCCAATAATCATAAAGTTGAGATGCAGGTGTTGAACGTAAGACACTGAAACAAAGTGGGGCAAAAATATTTTCGCAAAAACTACCGGGCCCTAGCTATAATGTTATATGGCTGTGTCAGAACAACCAATGAGAAGCTGTTCCCTGCTTGAGCACACAGACATAGGTATTTTTGGAGACTAGACTACAGACAGTAAACACGTGGATTTTCCCTGTCTCCAAAGACTTCCTCGGTAATGACCGGAAAACTGTGAGATCGTTCCATTAGCCAAGCTGAACAGAGCGAAGATCGTCTGGAGAAAACGCCCTTCGCACTCTACATTTCAAATAACACTTTTTAATTTTTACGTCTATTTTTTTTCATTGCGTGTGGATGATGGAAGTCTATTATCCGCCATTACCGAAATGCGTCATTATAATGGATGCGGATCGCCATTCATTAAACATAGTAATTATCTGGCAGCAACCCAATAGCCGCATTACAGCCTGACAGGCCAAACCCGCGCGCAGGCGGAGGGGTTTTCAAATGGAAGGGTAGGATAATAAATGCCTGCCGAGCAGGGGGGGAATGTGAGTCGGATGGGGTTGGCCAGGGGGTGGGGAAGCGAGAGAGGGTGCGAGCAAGGTCGGCAGATAGGGGAGAGACCTTCCTAAACTGTTTTCCAGAACAATCATTGAATTATTTACGCAGCGGTTATTATTAATAGCCAGGGCCGGTAGAGTAAACACTGCCCGCCCCCCTACAGTCGTATGCTGCTAGCCTGCAGGGGTGGCATGACTGATTATGCAGCACTTAACCCCACACTCGAGAGTGGCAATCCTGCTATCTGAAACAACTGCGAAAAAATTCACTTTGAAAATTGTTCGCACATTAAATTAATTTCTAAATATTTTGCGTTGCATTATTTTATGCCGGGTACGCATTTTATTTAAAATTATCAGTTTGTATTTTTTTACAATGCCTTATGAGGATTTTGGGGTGGTTTTCCCATTTCATTCGGCGCCTCCCATTTTAATGATAGCGCCCCTAAAAAATCCGTTAGAGGTGGATGTCACTCTCGTAATATAATGAACCAGCTACTCAACATTTCCCTGCGCTGAATCTGCTTTTTAGCACTACCTTTGCAGTCACACAAATTTTGAGACGGTAATATATATATATATATATATATATATATATATATATATATATATATATAATTTTTATTGTGAGCACTGCTTTGTCACATAGGTAAATTATGTTGAAAATATATTGCAACGATGAAAAAATATTTCTGCTATTTTTAAAACAGTTCGGCAGTAATATTTATGTTAAAGTAGCTGTATGTATAAGGCAAACTGTATGTTAGAAAAATTTATTTTCATTTCTGCAATGAAAATTTATTGTTATAAAATAAAACGGTAGATGAAAATGTTCCTTAACACCGAAGATATGATTTAATTGGGGCGGCGAGAGTTCCTGTCAAATTGTAATTGATTTAATATTTTTTATATTTTACGAAATGTGATTTGGTTCGTGACTATTTTTTACAGTAATTAAAATTTTGTTTAGCCTTCGTAGTTTTGGTATGTGAAAACCTAAATTTGCATAAAACGGTTTTATACGAAGCGAAAACCGATGGACTACAGAAATGAAATAATTCACACTGAATACATGTATCACGGGCTACGTCAAGGTATGTATAAAAAACGCAGTGAATATTTTTTTTTTTTGTGTTTCTGAACAATTCCCGGGATTTAAATAAAAAATTTGCCATATTTCTGCAATTTTTCAAAAATACGAAAATTTTCAATGCGGATTTTTATACACATCGTGATGTAGCCCTATGGCACTATTATTCAATGTGATTTATTTCATTCCTGAAATAATGATGGTTGGTTTTCCTTTTTTTTTTTTTTTTTTGCATAAAACCGTTTTATGCAAATTTGAACTTTGACTTGCGACTTTACAAAAACTATAAAAACTAGGAAATTTCCATTACAATAAAAATATTCGCAATATATGTCTACAAAACAAACAGACTCTTATAAATGGTAAAAATTATTTAAACAATTAAAATTTTTAATGAAACCTCCCTGAAAAGTCTTCTTTGCTGTAAAGTATTTTTTTTTTTTTCAAACCTGAGGTAAACAGTCTTGAATAGTTTGTTTCTTTACAGTAATTAACCGTGTAGAAGACATATGTGATAATCTATGCTGTTTTAGTAGTTACACATGAGCTACAAGTAACATGACAAAAAGAACAGCCTCATATTACTTTACCGAGCTCAACCCTTAAAATTTTTAAATAATTGACTCAGTATAAAAATAATTGTACTTGAGTTAAGCGAAAAGTATGTTAAATAAACAACAGTGGCTGCTTCAAACTTATTTTATCTTCAGGGACATATCTTAACTGGACATCTATGTAAAATTATAAACGATTTAAACATCCGTGAATTCCCCTTAGATAACTGAATATTTATACTTTCGAAAGAGCAAAGCGCTCTCCTTGCTTTATGAAAGGAGTCCTTTGAAGGCAAGGCCAAATTGCAGCTACAATTAATTGTAATTATTTGTTTAGTCACTTTTACATGTACTCGGGCAACACAAGGACTTAACAGAGGTACACTGGGGAAAGAATGTAAGAGTTAAATGAGCAAAACAAAGCGGCTGTTGACTCTGCTAATGATAATTATACTACATGATTGAAAGATCAATGTTAAAATTTTGTCACAGGAACAATTTCTGCCGCTTAAGCGCTGGTATCGTAAAGGGTTGTAAACTGACCAATAACGGAGCTTTCCTGAATTTTATGTTACATTAAGTTGATCAATTTAAACGTGAAATTTGTATCTTTTCACTTTAAAATCAAGTTAAATTACTTCTGTCATTCCCAAGCGTGTTTAAATTTAATTTTACTACGGTTTCGTATTTGTCTGGTCCCTTAGCGATAGCAGCGAAACTGGTGGCAGATATTTTCCCTGCGCCAAACTCTCCAATAATAAAACACATATTCTTTCTAACTTGTAGTAGAATTAACCTTAACTCTACTAACATTGATTTCCTATTGGCTGTTCATTTTTGTCTACGCATCCGTTCTACGCAAGCTTCCTTTCCGCTCGTTTCCCGTTCCCCAGTGACAATTACTGTAGGGTAGATTAAATTAGGTTATATTAATTAAAATTGTTTTTCAATTTTAAAATGCTTTGCTCTGTTCAAAGGTTGGTTTTGTTAGGTTAATAAACTACAATAACAACAAATACGTGGCACTGCTTCGCAACTCGTTCCTGCGCAGAACGGTGCGCGCGCAGTTCAAACCAGCCAATAATATGGTAGTCGCATCTATTACTTTTATACTCTTCGGAGGGCCCACTCCATCTTTTGTAACACTACTACATTTTAAAATTAATAATCTTATGTACTACGTAAACCTACCCTTTACCTCTGTTTTTGTATTTGTTATTTGAAAACTTAAACTATAGTTATGAATAATTTTATTTGGTTTTGTTGCCGATTCAAAGCAAAATGACAGAAACTTAAAAAATAAATACATAAAATTCATAATGCATTGTCAAAAAGTATATTACCAAATAATTGTATTTTATTTCCTATAGTTCTTATTTAATTACTGCTGAAACAATTGCTTATCTACTGTAATACGAATGAGGAAAAATAAGGTATTGAAGTTTTCCAATATTTTGCTCTCTGTGAAACTGTATGCGCATCACAAGCGAATATAATTGTTACAGTTATCCACGCCAGCAGGCATCGGTTTATTTGAATAATAATAAGATATATTTAAGAATCAGTACTGCCGCATTTGCTTGAACACATTTGAACTATTTTTAACTTTTCAAATAATTTAGTTAAATAATTTGGTCCTCAAATAATTTCACAAGAAGCCGTTAAATATTAAAATATGTAAACGATTTGATTAATTATTTAATAAAAGTTTCAACAAATAGAGCAGCAACAATGTGATGTAAGCTAGAAAATTAAAGTACTGTTTTACTAAAATAACATTTCTACTCAGTAGGTTTGTCAATTGACTATATTCATGTGTTTGTCGGCAATAATTTTGTAGACATTTATTATAAAATAATTTCATAAATTATGTACATAAACACCGAGAAAGAGGTTTTGAATTAAGGGGATCGTTCTTCTTCGACATGTACGTACTATATCTTAGTAGTCACAAGGCTGAAACCTACAACTGAAGCTTAACAGCGAACATTACTGACACACAAGGTTTACGAGGTGAGGGAATCTAAAACAGCAGTTAAGAAAGTTAGCAAATTAACAACCTCATACACGGAGATGAGGGTCACGTGGTTTTGCTGCTGGGCGTAGAAAATCTCGTTTATCAGCTTGTCCCTGCGATATCATGCCATGAAATGAAACGTATACTTAACAGAATTTATATTCACGCCTCTATTTATACAATAAAACGTTTCCTTCGAGGCTATTGTAGCTTGCAATAAAGAAAATTTGCTGAACAATGAAGTAAAGCTTTCAAAATGTAGCCCTATGTTAGGTGTTACCAAATTCTTTCTTTTAAATAGTTCCTTCTAGAATCATATTATTTTCATTGTAACAAAGAAAATTATATTTTATAAAGCGTGCCTTTAAAAATCTGCAACTAAATTTACCATAAAGAATAGGCCTAGCACTAAACAGTTTTAATAACACATAATAGACTTTTATTTGCTGTGGGTATTTAAATAAATATGTTCTTTACAACAAAACAGTTTATGTTGTGGCAAATCAAATGTATTTAGAATTTGTCATACAATTATTTCCTTAATCATTATATGAATCATACACTGACTGAAACTATTTTTTTGCGCTTGTTTATCTTTTCAATTCGAGCCAGAAACTATTATTTTTACTCGTCGGAAAATATATTTCCATCAACCCACGTCGTTATCGAGGGGTTGGTTACTGTGCACTACAGCAACGATCACCCAGTGTGGTTCGCTGGGCAAAATTATTTCATCTTATTCCAATTTCGCATCCGTTTGTTTTGACAGAAAACACGGGCACTGTTTATGTTGCCAACGATCAAGTAAAAAAATAAAATCACAATGCATTAAAACCGCTTGCAGCATACGCACAAAACAAACACAGATAGAACACGCACGTGCTTCTGTTTGTTCCACGCGCAGGAAAATTTTCGCAAACTCGTTTCGTCCATGAATTTACATCCACATTTTTTCCCTTTGTATTTGCGTGACCTGGGAGCGTTGTTTTGCAAAATGTATAGAATAACCGTAAATAACAGCGCTCGTGTTTAATAAAGACAATTACAGCATTACCCGGTATAATCCCGCAGTTTGTGCGCAAAACACTACACATGTATTAGAGGTTAAATTGCAGGGAAACATAATTTGTTTAATACTCTTGTCGATTTTTGTGTATTTTACCGGTAACAAAATTCAAATGAATAAGACCATTCCTTCTCTCTCTCTCTCTCTCTCTCTTTCATATTCGCCAAGGTTATTCTCTGAATAGGCGTAGAACTACTAAATCAACTAAAAATAACATTTTATACACAACATTTTATAAAAAAAAATTTTAAATCGTGTAATCAAAAATACTTTGTACTATATATAAAGACGTTCCCATTACTGCTCTCTAGATTTCGTTCTATATAGTTTTGCTATAATTTTCTTGAAATATTAACACCATGCGAACAATTACCAGCAAATATTTCAAAAGGGTTTTTCGCGAATATTCTTCCTTGTAATGCATTTTATAATTTTTTTATACAGGTATAATCTTATCCAGTCCACAAAGGAACGTGACATAATAGCCAGCATCACGTTTCAGATAGCTATGGGTTTACTAGCTGCGGTAAATGTGAAGGAGAAAATGTTAAACATTCATGCCAGGTAATAGCATGCAGAATCCTCTTAATCTCCGCAAATTACGTCGCTATATTTCATGCTAACTTCATATATTCGACCGAAATACCGTCATGGTTAGCACATGTATTGTAATTAAAGTAAAATCTACCTGTTTTCTTGTATGAAATCGGTTGAGGTATATAGACAAACAGAAAATTAATATGACATATTGTTAGGGACCTCTGTTTTTCGCGAAAAGAATTTTGCACCACTTTGTTTCGTTGCCTTACGTGCACATCTGCAGTTCTGCTTCATGATTATTGGCAGCGTGTCTATATGAAGAGCCGTATATCATTTTTGTCTGAGCCAATTACAATTAAGTCTCTGCAACAACACACGGCTGTAATTTGCTGGTAGAATCCCAAGGGTCAAGAGAGCTAAAATATCCTATCACTGACCACAAAGTAGAACTGCAGATGTGTACGTAAGGCACGGAAACAAAGCGGGTCCCTACATATTGTTAGTCGTGCCAGATTTAATAATGAGTTTATGCGACACCTTGCGACTGTGATTTGCCAATAGAACCCCACGAAAAGCGAGGGTTGAACACATCCTGTCACTGACATCACTGGATCATAATATCTGCTCAAAGGTTGGCAAGCACGGTTTAGTTTGATTGTTCTTTGTTGATTTTTTTTTTTTTTTTTTTTTTTTTTCGTAATATCCTCGAGAAACGGACAATTTTCTTTTAACGTAAGTTAGGTCTACTTCGCATGTTCGAAACCTCTTTATTTTAAAACAAAATATATCCAATCTCCACTTAAGGGCCTCGTCTACCTGTGAGCCCAGATAGGAGCAAGTGTAGGAACTTACATGTTCGATTAGATAAAGTGAGCCTCAGTAGCCTACCTGTTCAGACAATAATGTAACTTCTAACCTTAACCATCTCTATGCGGCCCAAATAGGTTCTTTTATTTACTTTGTATTTCCCTGAAAACCTTTAACATGTAGGTTTTTTTTTATCCAAAATACTTGAAAACGCATACAAATTTCTTTCCTCGTTTTGATTCTTGTAGCATTGTTTTCAGATATCGGTATTCTTATCGGATCAGTCAAATGGGGTAACAACTCCTAGTACTAGCTAAAGCCAGTAATCTTCTGGTAAGCTGAACGTGTGTTGAAATCCAGCAAACAGTCAAGTTTTCCCGCGATGAACCACCATATCTGCCTATCATTAGTTGAAAAAATCCTTTAGACACGCAACACATAGGCCTCCAGCCAGCCAATATCATAAGTCAGACGAGCATACAGTATCTTGAGAGTCCAATCAGTAGAGCCACAATTTTATGGCGAAAAGATTCTTGTAACAATTTGTTTCAGTGCTTCATTTGCACGTCTTCAGCTCTGCTTCAAGGTCAGTGATTGGGTGTTTTTTAACTCTCGCTTGTCTTGGGTGCTACTGGCAAATCACCGACATATGATGTCACAATTGATTTATTGTTATATGTGCAGTCAAATGAGGGACATGCCTAGATAAAAACACGCTACCAATAACCGTGTGGCAGAGTTGTCGATGTGACATTGAAACAAAGTGATGCAAAATTCTTTTCGCGACAAAATCATGCCTCTACCAATCAGCTATCATACAATAGGCTAACGTCAAATTCGCAGGTACTTCTTGGGTGATGTTTGTATATTAAAAAGTGGCCGGAAATACAAAATGGCTAGAGAATATGATTTATTGCAGGAAAACTTTAATGTTTGCTCAGTTTCAATGCACCCTCAGCTAACCAGGAGATTACTGGCTTTTGCGTTTACGTGGAACTGTTGCCGTATTTGACTGAGCCAATAAGAGTCCCGATACTGTAAAATTTTATGCCTGGTATTGGTCTGCAGACAGCTACGTTGTGTCCAACGTACATCATCCAGTCACGTGTGTTGCAAACGATATACCATCATCTCGAAAAATGGCTGATGGAAAGAAGGAAACGCGTCTTCAAAAGCAAAATTGCTTGCCCATCTAAGAGTTATCCATAGGGATGTCAATAATTTTACTTGCGCTACCTTGTACCTACGCGACGAGACCTCGACGGTAACCGAACCTCGTTCCCGTAGTGATAACGAGCAAGGCGTGGTTTACCGTGGGACAAACGAGGCGACTCATTATGCAAACATGACTAAGCGAACTGCTCTCGTTTCGCCGTGGAGGCCCGTTCTCATTAAATCCGTCAGTCAGCGGCTGCGACGCGAGGTAATAAACACCCCGGCGACGACGATAACAATGGCGGGTAATTCATTCTGATTGGTCGGCGAAGTTGGAAGGGCGGGTGTTGCCCCGGTTCGACGGAGGAGCGGTGGGGGGTTTTTTCCCCCTCCGCCGACGGGGTAGGTTTGATCCGATGGACGCGGGGTGGGTTTTCATCAGTGGGGATCGCTAGTTGATTAGCCGAGTGCCTCGTTCACCTGCGCAGTGCGGGGTCCAAAATTACCGCTGCGCAATTGCACGTAACGAGAGACGATGGGATTCCCGCATTATGCCGATCTTTCGCGATTGGGGGAGTGGCCGAGTGGGGTAGTGGGGGAGGAGGATAACTGGCCCTCGTCAGCCCAGCCAGATAGTGGTTTCATGCTGCAAATTCGATCAGCTGCCTTAGAACACTGCTGTGAACTTTTGACAGCCTTGACAAGTTGTTTCTTTCTGGCATTGCGTGGGAATGAAGTAAAATGACATCCGCCGCACGTTATCGTCTTCTGGCAGGGCCACACTGTGTACGAAAGTTGGCCGAGGTGAAGGTTAGACCGGCTACTCAACCAGCTAGACAAGTCTGTCGCCCGCCGGCCCGAGGAATGGACGAGGTGAGGCGAGTGTGTAGAAGCGACGGAATGAGAGAGGCGGAGGAAACGGGAGTTCCTAGAGAGAACCAGCATGCCAAAGAACCCGGGGCCGAAACCGCCGGGAATCAAACCCAGAGGGTTTAGGTGGGTGGCCAAAGTTCTGACTCCCCGACCACCGTGGCCCCTGCGTGTGTGTGTGTGTGTGTATATTTCTTTTTATTTATATACAGGATGTTAATGAATGACGTTTAAAACTCTCTGTCACGCTGTAGGGGATGCTAAGACGAGTAAATGATACATGACACTTGGTGTCGCAGATGCTGGGAAGTGCTTGGAAAACGGCACACATGTTGTACGAGAGGTTCAAAACCTGTGTTAATGTAACAAATAGTTATTTTTGAGAAGTCAATCAGTGCATAAAATGGGCAGATCTGACAAACATGTAAACAAAAAAATACAGCCTCCCGTTGAAGACCCTTCGGTTCGATACCGTCTGCGTAACTTGCATACTACCACTGTCAGACTAGTAATTTCTGTAGTACTGCGGTTCTAACTGCTAACACACACAAGCCAAGAGAGTAGCTATAGTTAATGGCGAAATGTCAGGAAATGCGTCAGTAGTTGCCATTCAAACGTAGTTTTCATACCTCACAGACCACAACTTACGTACCGTTTTTCAGGCACTTCCCAGCAATTGCGACATCAAGTGTCTATCATTTTACTCGTCTTATTATCCCCTACAGCGTGACGAAGAGTTTTAAACGTCATTCATTAACATCCTGTATATACATAACATACATATGTGCATGTTAAGTTATATTATTGTGGGGCTTAGTTCCTGTGGAATATAAAAATATGCCACCACTGATATTTTTGTTCACCTCGATGTGGTTCATATTGCTATGTGATCTTTTACACCGTTTGTTTACAGTGCCCTGAAAACCTGAACAAATGAGTATTTTTACTATTAAGAAAAATATAAAAATGATCATATTTTAAATATTTACCCACAACTTTATTCCTGTAGAAATATTCTCCTCTGCGCAGAGAATATTTTCTGTCTGAAAGTAATATCATAAAAAATTGTCTGAACATCGCCTAATTATATTAGCATGCAAATGCTACAGGCGATCAGGAAGTCAGCTCCTTTAAGAAGGATTAATATTCACCATTTTGCTAAAATGGAACTTCTGATTTTAATTTTGCCGACAAAGTTTTTACTATTTTAATACTGTATGTTTTATTAACTCGGAGTTTATACGTCTGTACAGTACTATATATGTGAACATTGACTCCACAGACAAAAATGGCTTGCTTCCTTCGTAAGGTAGTCAAACATTAAGAAAGGTAGTGGCGGTTTAGCAATTTGATAACACTTAAGACAGTTATGTCCGCGCCATGTCAGGAGGGAAAATTTTAGATAACACTCAAGTTTTTGTACGACTATTTGTTAGAAACATTACCGCACAAAATTATTTTCGATACTATTGTGCTACAGCTCTGTTCAGGGACCCGACTGGTGTGTTTGGCATTAGAAGATGTGTTGTTATTATATCTGACACGTACACCGAGAGAAAAAGTTGGTTAAGTCAACCAAATATTTGTTTATATACGTGCAACCAACGATGTAGTGTTGTTTTAAACAAATATTTTGTTGACAACCATATTATGTTAGATCAACAAAGCAGTCTTGTTATTTCATAATCTCATTTAGTTTGAATAACTAAACCAGATGTTGAACCAATAATTCAACATAGTTGATTTAACAAAATCTGGCGTCCAACTTAATATTTCTTTGAATCAACACTACATCGTTGGTTGCACATATACAAACAAATGTTTGGTTGACTCAACCAATCCTTTTTCTCAGTGTATGTTCAAAGAATTATTTCAAAATACATTTTCGAATGAGTCTTAACTCTCTGTAACGTAAATCATAAGAGTGTTAAACAACAGTAACTTAAAATATGACAGTGATGTGGTGCAACGGTAACTCGTTGGACTCGTATTCGGGAGAATGTGGGTTCACCCTCGACTCCGGCCATCCGGTTTTAGATTACCTATGGTTTCCCGAAATAACTCCAGGCAAACGCAGGGATGGATCTTAAAGGGAGTGGATTACCGAAAATTGTATTGTCATAATAATTGTTGTATTTGTACGAGATATTTTATTTTTGTTTTGTAGCTGTACAGTGTAACAATATATTTACTGCATGAAATTATTTTAGTTTTCATAGTTTTTTATAATGGCATGTCTAATTCCAAATTTGCATAAAACGGTTTTAGGCGTTACAGGAAAACCAACTTACTTATCAAAACTGAATTGACTGGCAATGAATAACGATGTTTTAGGCTACAAGGTATCCTACATAAAAACAAATAATACAATATTTTTGTATTTTTAAATAATTCCTAAATTTTTTAATTTTAGCAGTTTTCGTATAACTCTTTTATATATATATATATATATATTTATTTATTTATATTTATATATAGGAGACCTTGTAGCTCTACAACATCGTTATTCAGTGTGAATAAGTTCAGTTCTGTAAGTCAGTTGTTGGTTTTCCTGTAATGCATAAAACCATTTTATGCAAATTTGTACTTCTACATGCCATTATAAAAAAACTATGAAAGCTAAAAAATGTTCTTTCCAGTAAATAACAGTCTCACTGTATGTCTACAAAACAAACGATATCTCATTCAAATAAAAATATTATTAAAACAATCAAAATTATCGGTGTTACCAACCCCTTAATATAGGTCTTTGCAGATGCCTCTACAATTCCAGTCAATGTGTAAGTTTGTGTGTAACCGTTTCTAATGACGTCACTGTTGACGAGAATGCAAAGAAAAATATATATAACCATAAAATATTCATGAAATTAAAAAAAATCTTGGAGAGATACAAGAACCGGCTCCCATTTAACCGCAGTGTGGTTTCTAGTCACGTATTCGCTTCTCGCACGACTGCACGCCTGATACTATGCTCAGTATAATGGCGTTATTTTATGAGAAAAAGTTCGAGAAATATTTTCCCAAAGTTTTTTCGATGAGAAGGAGCAAGGAAAATGTCAGGAAACTTTCACGTAATGTATAATTGGTTGCAAATGTTGTTAATAAGAGTAGTTTACACAGGAACGCAAACAAGGATCAACTCAGAGAAACATTGATTAAGTTGGCAGTAGTTGCC
This sequence comes from Medauroidea extradentata, assembly GCA_003012365.1. Classification (NCBI taxonomy): domain Eukaryota; kingdom Metazoa; phylum Arthropoda; class Insecta; order Phasmatodea; family Phasmatidae; genus Medauroidea; species Medauroidea extradentata. Next base: position 29,086 of record PNEQ01014020.1, on the reverse strand, counting down.
AGCAATAATAAAATAGTTGAGAGTGTCGTTTGGCTAGACTGCCATGCGCTTAGTCGAGCATCAGGTAAGGTAAGTTTCCTCCAAAAGCACTCTCAATGTGCCTGTTCGGTGTTTGTCTACGTACAACACCCAATGAAAAGTTTCCAATTATCGTTTACGTTTATTGTATATAGTTAGAGACAGACAGAGTGAAACTGGTAAAAACTGACTCTTTCAGTGTCAGTTTCAGCTATAATAATTTATGAAGAGAAACATTTGACTACTCATTTGAACAACAGATAGTGGCTGCTCAGACGGGGCTTGAGTATGCATAGGTAAGGGCCGGAAAATTTCGCAGATTCAATGACCTGCAGGCTGGAATCCATTATCCTATGCATATTCAAGCCCCGTCTATTCGTTAATGGTTAGAGATGATGGTATATCTCGAAAATGTTTTGTGCCAACGTGCCCTTGAAAACGCTGTAGTTTCTTGCAACAACATAGCTGCCTGCCGACCAATAACACGCATCAACTATTACAATATCAAGAATATTATTGGCTCAGTCAAATTGAGTACAGCTCCTCGTACAAACGAAAACCAGTAATCTATTGGTAAGCTGAATATGCTTTGAAATCCAGCAGACAGTCAAGTTTTCCCGCGATAAACCATCATCTCTATTAATGATCTGTTGTTCCACTGAGTAGCAGCTAGTAAACAAATGGTCGGGGCTTGAGTAAACACAGGACAACGCATTCTAACATGCAGGTCATTGAATCAGCGAAATTTTCCGGCTACTATGCATATGACAGAGGATTATAACTTACGAGACATTGTACTCGCTTTATATTCCTTCCTTGCATAGTATGTATTTCTATAAGAAATATACAGCATTGTGGGTAACTGGACAATTTTTATGAATTTCAACAATACTTTACTAAAATACTACCACGCCATTACAGTAAATAATGGCAACAAAACAACTTAAAATTAGTTGTGTCAGTAGCAACGCGCCAATGACACACACAAACACACACAGAGCTCCAGAGACAAATTATTTGAGTGGGGGAGAGGTTGTCATTGTGAATTTTGTTAGGCTGCATGCGTAGGCTTACCAGTACACATTTAAGGCCACCACCTAGCGCGCACTTCAAATTCGTTGTAACGCACAATAAAATAAGTTTTTCAATATACGCAAATTGGATAGCAAGTTTCTACTTAGATAAGTACTTCATATTAAAAGTCCGAAATGTTTACCTTCAACTCCGTCACGATATACGTACCCGTTCTAGATAAAAATCATATATGATTTTTTACTAACGCCAAGACACAGAATGAGTAAATATTCAAAATCATTTTCGGTGGCCACTGTGCGTGCTTGGAATGCACTTGATGAGAAAAACAGACAGCTTGAGTCTGTTTTGTTATATTAAAAATTCGTCAAATTAACATTTTAACAATTATTTCTATGTGAACAGTGGATGATTCATTGTTATGACACCAGGCTAATTGAAAATACTGTTTCGAAGCCGTCCAACATGGCTAAACACGGCCTTTTTAGACAACTGCTCTTCAAAATGCAATAACCGGATGTACGAAACATTCTGAATGTGGCATTTGCAACAGATTTTCCACCAATCGAATTACATGATCGCCACTTAAAGTCCCGCGGTAAAAATATATCTGCGAGAATATTGCACGTTATTTCAGATTTTCGGTTGGTTCGTTGGGGCGATCCGGCATTTGATACACGCTTTAGAGTTGCCTTTATAGCTCTGTCGCTTATAAGTCTCTAACGAGAAAAACCACTCAACCCTTTAATTGTAAAAATTTCTGAATGTAGTAACTACTGTTTCAGAATAATATGTGTATGGCCTCGTTGTATTCAGTGCGAAATCCAACACCAAAACGTACGTTACAGTGGCAGTAGGACGCATGCTCCGTCGTATTCCCTCTCCCACCCCTCCCGGGATCTTCTACTGCGAGAGAGGCTGCTTGAGTTTCTTCAGTCCTAACAAGGGAAAGGTGGGTCCATAAATTTCAGATCCGCCGATAACCGAACGATCGCCGTGTCTGACAGTTACTGCCCGTGAAGCAGGAAGACGTGCGGCCAGACACAAGCCATGTTCGGCCAATGGACAGCCCGTAGATTGCAAGGCAACTAGCGTAGCGAAGGTCTTGTTTGATGGCTAGGGATCTGAAAAATTTGCGTTTTCTTTTGTCCAATTCTAAAATTTAATCAAGTGTAGGTTCGTATCACTTGCGCAACTAGCCGTTGACTTATTTCTAAAGACATGCAAAATTCGAGTTATTATTTGGGAACATGTCAGCCTTCATTGACCTGTACATCCTCTTACACAATCTGTGATGTGATTGGCCATTGGTAGAGCCACGATTTTGTCGCGAAAAGATTTTTGCAATATTTTGTTTCAGTATCTCGCGTGCACCTCGGCAGCTCTGCTTCACGGCTATTGGCAGCGGGTCTTTGCTCAGACACATCTGTCATTTGACTGCACCAATAACAATGAGGCTATTGTGACGCAATACGTCTGTGATTTGTCAGTACAACCTCAAGACAAGTGACAGTTAAAACGTCCAATCACTGACCATGAAACAGAGTTGCGGGTGTGAACGTGAGGCTTTGAAACCAAATGGTGCAAAAATCTTTTCGCCATAAAATCGTGGCTCTAGCCATTGGCCTTTATGTGATGCCATTTGACTGCTATACGTGCGATTGATAGGTGTCTAACGTGTGCACCCGCAGTTCTGCCTCGTGGTCAGTGATTGGATGTTTTAACTCCCAGCGTCTGAGGATTACAGCCACAAATCACAGATGTGCGGTGCCGCTGTTAACTTTGTTCTGATTGGCGTAGTCACACGAGGGACGACTCAGCACAAATAAACATTGCCAATGACCGTGATGTAGAGCTGCATATGTGCACGTAAGACACTGAAGCATAGTGGGGCAAGAATCTTTCCGCTAAATCTTCCGGTCCCTATGGCGACTGGTCACTCTACAGTGCAAATTTCGGCCTAAATTGTTCCCCGCTGCAAGCCACGGTATTGTATACTAATGGTAGATGTCGAGAGCACGAGCAACAGCTTAGAATAGAGTCTTCAGCTAATAAATAACGTGAAATGTGCAGATCTGTACTTATTTGACATCTCCCGGAGGACACATCGCCAAAAACATAGAAGGAATGAACTACAGACCCAGTCATGTGATATCACTGTGTCAGCGAGCAGCCAAGAGCAAGTGTTGTCTACTTGATTACACAGAGATTCTTAGAGGCCAGACTACAAGTCGGTGATCCCGAGAATTTTTTCGGTCTAGATGATGACGGGTTACCATTTTCGGGATTACTTTGACTATTCAAAATATTAGTTTTTTGGTTATCTGGTAAATAAACAGGTAATCTGAGCCGAGTATTTTAAATTATTCCTTTTATTCTTATAGCTAATGCTTGAAACTTTCGTCACTAAATAACATAAAAACCAAAATTTTTAGTGGTCAAAGTTACCCCGCAATGTCAAAGTAACCCCGGTTTACGGTACTTAGCACAACACCACTTAACTCACACGAACACGAACGATGATCACACCCTCGCCATTACAAAGTCTCCGCCGTCCCTGCTTTCCCATCTTTAAACATAATATACAACTGTTAAAAGTACGGGTTTGAAGTAAAAAATTCCAGCCCCTCACCGGTTATTTTTTTGTGTAAAAATAAATAAAACTACTGTACACGAATTAACACGCCGTACATATATTGAAAATAATGTGAAACGCTTGCGATTACCTCTTCTCCAATTTAGTTAGTTTGCCTTACACGTTTTCTCTATTTTACGCCTCTTGCAGAGTACTTTCCACTTTAAGCTATTCTCGTTTTTTAGGTGGAAGGTCCCCGTTCCCCAAAATTAGCCAGGAAGTAACCTGTCTTGTGGCGAATACGTGTTATTAATCTATGTTTCACATTAATTTTTAAAAATTAACTTCATTAGAGCATATATTGTGTACTGATAGAATTCCCGACGTCGAAAGCAATTGTATGCTTGCTCTGATACAACATCTGAAACAGTCCAATGTAATGCTAACCAATAGTCTACCCCGGACGTTTCTACAGAGTAGACAAAGACATTCATTCTAATAATGCCAACTTAAAAAAAACCACAGGCACCTACGACGTGTCTTGACGTAGTCAGAATTTTAATGATGAAATTAAAATAAATTTCAGCCCTACTTCTCAGAAGCTAATAAACTCCATTTGACAACTGTTTGTCCCCATTAGCCTGCCTTATCCAAATATTTATGCTGCAGACCTGTGAATGCCGCGTTATTTTCTGACAATAGAGTAGGCTGCAAGCGGTTGTTCGTTTACTCTACATGTTTCATTGGCACACAATGTAGCGGTTTGCAGCGTGGAATATTTTGAACCAATAAATTAAAGTCATTCGGTAGAGTGACGTATCGCATATAAAATAGCCACATACGCAAACAACCTCACATAAAGACTGGTGAGCAATGAACTCATAGACTGTGCTCAAGTATATACAGACCATTGGAGTATAGTCTGTCGCCAAATAATAACTCTATTTTATCATTAACGAAAAATGCGCGAATTTAATGGCCAGCATATACTACTGGCTTGCAGTAGTCAAATGAGTTTCGTGACAGCCGCCAGCAAGTCATAGACACGACAAGGAAGTATACATAATTGGCATTCAACCTGACCTGGAATGTATTTGCGAAATTTACGTACCTCTATCGATTATTCATTGGCTTACAACATTACAAGCGATAGCTCTATGAATCATTTCCTTATTTACTACTGGCTTGCAGTAGTCAAATGAGTTTCGTGACAGCCGCCAGCTAATCACACACGTGATTATGAAGTATATATTTTTGGCGTTCAACCTGACCTGGAATGTATTTGCGAAATTGACGTACCTCTAAGTGTAGGCATTGCTAGAGATGATGGTTTATCGGGGGAAAGTTTGACTAATCGCTGGGTTTCAACGTACGTTCAGCTTGTGAAAGATAACTGGCTTTTGCTTGTTCGCGGAAATGTTGCCCTATTTGACTAAGCCGAAAAGAATCCCGCTATTGTTAGGGCTACGAAAAATTCGCGAGTTCAATAATCTGCATGCTAGAATCCAATGTCCTATGGATAGAGCCACGATTTTATGGCGAAAAAAATTTTTCAACATTTGGTTTCAGTGCGTCATGTGCATATCTGCAGCTCTGCTACATCGTTTGTGATTGGATGATTTTACTCTCACATGCCTTGGCAAATTACAGACGTACAGAGTCACAGTTATCTTACTCTGATTGGTGCAGTCAAATGGAAGAAGTGTCTGAACAAAGACACGTTGCCAATAACCTTGAAGCAGAATTGCCGATGTGCACGCGAGTCACTGAAACAAAGTGGGGCAAAAATCTTTTCGCGACAAAATCGTGGCCCTACCTATGGATACTCAAGCCCCGTCTATTCGTTCATTGTCTGATGTCTGAATTAGTAGCAGGCAATGGACAAATTGCAGGGCTTCGGTTTACCCAGGATAATGGATTCTAGCTTGTTGGTCGCTGAACTCGTGAAATTTTCGTAGCCCTAGCTATTGTATTATTCGATGCTTATAATTAGTCTGCAGACAGCTACGATATGGCAGACACATGTCAGCCAATCATACACGGCACAAGAAACTACAGTGTTTTCGAGGAATATTGGCACAAAAATTGTTCGCGATAAACCATGATCTGTAGTCATTGCTTGTCACTGCATGCCTCGGAAAACAACCACGATATGCCACAGAGTGTGAAGAGAAGGGCCAATAGTTCTGGTTTCCCCAGACGGAATTCAATCACAGCACATGTGATAATTACACGTCACGTGTACCAGGCGTGTAGTAGCCAGCAACTTACCCTCCCCCGGCTGTGGGGTAGGTCGGGAGACAGGTGATTAAGGGGACCGCGATATAGGGGCGTAGGGACATACCCCCAGGGAGATATGAGGCCATGTGGTGCAGGGGCACATCTGCGACGTACATCATGTTCCTGCGCGCTCTCGTACGTACAATAGCACCTGAGGGACCGCCTACATGCGTTTACAATACACACTTGAAATAAACTCGTTTTATTTCATAGAAGTCGTTTGCACGATGTTTTATGTAAAAATCAGTGTTCGTGCGTATATCCGAATCTCCGTGAATAACAGTTCTGAGGATACTGACATTTTTTTATTAAATATAAAATGATATTATCTATAACGCTATTTTTAGCTTCTGCCCTATCGTACGTCATTAAAGAGATAAAAACAGTTAACATGACCAAAAATGGTATCTTTAGGGCTACATCGTCCTCCAGTCTCCTGAAGAAGCACAAAATGGAATCTGCAGATGAATCCTTACGGCTTTGGAAAGTGCAATGATATCATAAAGTGACTGATATAATTTACTAATGCAAATAGTTCAAGTCATTAAGATTTTTACTGAGATAACATCTCGTTGGCAGCAAGATCATTAGAGATGATTGCGAACAACTTTACACAATGACAGGAACTGGGAAAGTTGTAAGACATGACCTTTGTTAAGGGTGTCCAAGAGCGATACAAGCGATACGAGGGCAGTTTCCTTCTTGCGAAGCAATTTTCGCTCGTATAGTTTTGTCGTAACGGTGTGTTAAAAATCAAAATTTGTGTGTTTTACTGTCATACAAATAGTGAAAACCAATTTACTTACAAAAGTGAAATAACATTCCATGGGATACGTAATAAAACATTAAAAAAACTTCCCGTGAACAGTTTTTGCACATGAAAATATTGTTGAATTTGTAACTTTTAACTTTTTTCTTGACTTTTGCAATTTTTAAAGAACATTCAAAATGTTACATTGTTGGTTTTAAAATATTTTATTGCGTTACTCGTGGGAGAGAAATCCACGCAGTTAATTATATTATGTAAGTAGGTCAGTTGGGTTATCACTGTTTGCATGATAGTGTATGAAAAAACAAATTTGGACTTTGACACCCCGTTATGAGAAAACTATGAGAGCTAAATTTTTTTTTTCAGATGAAACTTTACTCACAAAAATAATTTATAAAACTAACGCAATTTCATAAAAATGTCAAATTTAATCACACTAGAACACCCTTAAGGGCGCAGTCTACCGCAATTTTCATCACCATTTCTTTATTTTTTATTTGTACCAGGTATTTTTTTCTTATTTTAGACACAAAATATGACTAAATTTGGCTCTTGTGAATTTTTTTATCTCTTATAGTTTTCGCGTAATGGCTTGTTAAAGTCATATTTTTGCATGTTTCCATTTTAACGACTACACGAAAACCAACTGATATACCAAACTCAAAAAAATCACAGTGGATAAAGACATTGCAGGCTACAATGACATGCTCATGAAATATACAAATAATATTTCTCTTCAATTTTATGAGCATGTCATTGTAGCCTGCAATGTCTTTATCCCGTGTGATTTTTTTGAGTTTGGTATATCAGTTGGTTTTAGTGCAGTCGTTAAAACGGAAACATACAATATATGACTTTAACAAGCCATTACGCGAAAACTATGAGAGATAAAAAATATTCATAAGAGCCAAATTTAGTCACATTTTGTTTCTAAAACAAGAATAAAAATATCTGGTACAAATATAAAATAAAGTAATGATGATGAAAATTGTGGTAGGCCGCGTCCTTAAGGGCGTTCAAGTGGGGAAAAATTCATAATTTTATATTTGTATAAAATAGTGTTAGTTTTGTAGACATTACTGAAGAGTACATTAATATATAACGGAAAAAAATTAGCTCATCTAGTTTTCCCGTAATGTCACTTCAAAGTCAAAATTTGCATATTTTTACTTCATACAAAACTTGAAAACCAGTAAATATAATGAAATGGAAAAAATCTCATCAAAACTACACGTCACCGTCTACGGCTTGAAGCACATACAAACACATTATAAAATATTTCTGTGTTTAAAATAAATTTCTAAGAGTACCAAAAAAAATTTAAATTTTGAAATTTTTTATTTAACATAAACATTTTTTGTAACGGGTTTTAAATGCTACAGGCGATAGACAGTAACGCGTAGTTTTGATATGATTTTTATCATTTCTTTATGTTAACTGGTTTTCAAGTTTTGTATGAAGTAAAAATACGCAAATTTTGACTTTGAAGTGCCATTACGGGAAAACTAGATGAGCTAATTTTTTTCCGTTAGAGGTATATGTACTCTCAAGTAATGTGTACAAAACTAACACTATTTCATACAAATATAAAATTATGTTTTTTCCCCACTTGAACAACC
>PNEQ01014020.1:0-20693 GCA_003012365.1 Medauroidea extradentata | reverse complement strand
GTCCCAGCATTCGCCTAAACCGATTACGGGAAACCATGAGAAACCGAAGTCAGGATGGCCGGAGCCGAGAATCTAACCCTGGTACTTCCGAATGTGAGGCCGGTGTGTTACCGCTGAGCCACCTCGCTTGGTCATAAGAGTTGGTAGACCTGGCACGTGACACGTGCTATAGCGTGCTGCGAATATTATTCGTTCTTGTGTAACTATTAAAAAAATGTTCCAATGCGTTTATCTACGGAAAGAAGACACACTTCAAACTGTGTCCGTATGTTTTTAAAAATGCAGTTGGCTAATTATAAACATGATTTCCGAGCTCCTCAAAAGTGCAAAAAAAAAATACTTTTTCACATTGCTGTAGCTGATGAAATATCAACCGTAATCAGAAAACTAAATTATAGAAACCTGCATTGGACTTTACCTCGTGCTTTACACGAATAAAATAATAGGGTCATTGCTTGAAGTTCGTTGAAAAACGGTTCCTACGAAAACACTGCGCACTAGTTTAGTACTCCGCACCTAGAAGTTATGAGGTGTTTGACATACATGTTATATTCTACCTATAGCCACCCCCGTTTCTGTGCCTTGAACGTAAAAAAAAAAAGATAAGACTAGCGTTCACTTACTCATAAGTTATTAAGGGCTTGGGCCCGAGTTTCTCGGCTTTCGAGATAATTATTTTTTTAAATGGCTTCGAAACTTTGTTGCACATTGGTTTTACAATGCATTATAATTTTTGCGAGACGAACTGTATGATGAGTATAGCTAATTTATCAATTAAAAGGAAATTTCGTTAATTAATTAGCAACTATTTTGTAGTCTTCTGACTCAACAAAATTTGAGCATGCAGTTTAAATCAGTCATAAGAAAGTTACGAAGCGATTTTACGATATCGGCTCCCATTTATGTTTTAAAAAATAATTGTCGTTAAATGCGAAGAAACTCGGGCCCTTGGCCTTAGTAAAAAATTTTGTTTTTATTCTCTCTTCCATTGATTTCAACATTACTTAAAACATGGGTTCTTTAGTGGGAGTTCTGAAAGTGTGCGTAAACTCCTAAAATCCTCACGAATGCCTCACGAATTCAGCTGCAACTACGAATTTTGTTGTGACGTTACATAACCTCAAACAGGTAACCACAGGGGCCACTCTACCAGAAACCATGTACACTTTATTTTTTTTACCATGCATCTGTGTCAGCTCTATTTCATTGCAGAGAGGGGGACAGGGGTGTGGTTTCGTACTTTTCCATAGGTAAAATGTATGCTGCAAGGTACACTTTTTTTAATGCAAAGCATTGGGTCTTATATCATGTATACGTCAGGCAATATCTACTGCAACCTCGTGCGGTGTCTCAAAGTATTAGTTTCTCGCTCGTGGGAAAGACTAGAGGGTTGTGGGAGAAGAGGTGAGCTGTGGAGGGAAAAGGGAAGGTGATTCCGCAGGTGAGACGACGCGCACCGCAGACGACGTAAGACGAGACCAGACATCAGATCATACATGGGATCGATGCTGACACCATTATACTACACCACCGCGCGACCAACACAGCCAAAGTGTATCGTGTTGCTGTCGCTGAGGAACCGGTTCCGGCCAGAGCCACTTTCAAAATGTTTCCCTGTAAGCTTCGATGCCACCAGATAACAAGCTGCGAGAATTGGAGGAACTCTTGAAATGAACACTAGAAAACCTTGACTGCCAGCAGAAGAGAGCCATAGTTGAACCACTGCAGAGAAATGTAACCGTGTTTTTTGGCCCAAGTGATCTGGGTAGAATTAATGATTCTTGTCGCCATATTGTCACATGTGAAGTCCTGCTCATTAAGCAGACACCAAGATGATTGTCACTACTATCAGAGGAGGCAGTAGATGATATTTTAAACGAGATGAAGTATCTAGATGTATTAGAACCATCAGTTGGTCCGTTGCCTCCTATATTGGATGTTAAAGAGAAAGACGTAGACTTGATTTTGTGCAGCTACTCCAGCTAAATTTAAATAACTAAGAAAGAGACCTATCCCTTGCTCAGAACAGACATTTTACATAGTCTGGCAGGAGCCAAATGGCTCTCAACCATGGATATGAAGAGTGGTTATTGGCGTTTGAAGTGGCCAAGGAGGATAAGGAAAAGGCATCGTTTGTGTCCAGAGAAAGAGCGCCTGGCAATATTTAATTATGCCTTTCGACCTTTGTAATCCTCCTGTCTCCATTTGAGCTTTTGATGGAGATAATTCTTCGTTTAGACGATTGTCAAGTATATATAAACTTATATTGTCGTTACAGGGAAGACATTTGATGAGCATCTTAAATGTCTAGATTCTTTTTTTTTTTTTTTACTAAACGTGGCTGCAGAAAACTTGGAGCTAGTCACCTAGAAGTGCCAGTTATTCCAGAGGCAGGTTCATTTCCCGGGACGTGTGGTGTCGGAAAAGTGAACAACAACAGACCCCGGAGGAGACCAAAGCTGCTGGGAACTGGTCTCGACTTACTAATAAGACACAAGAGTGAAGTTGTTTTCAGGTTTGTGTGTTTATTTACCGTCGCTTTGTCTGTGGGTTTGCTGAAATTGCCATGCCTCTTCACGAGGTGACGAAGTATGTACTAAAATAGGAATATGCTTGGCACCCTGGATGCGAAACTGGTTTTACAACATTGAAAGCAATTTGTTTGTCTCTGCCTGTAATAGGGTTTCCAAATAATAGAGGTGAATTATTTTTGGACACAGATACAAATGATGTCGAAATTGGAGCTGTGTTATCACAAGTACACTATGGGAAGGAGATATCTCAGGATTTCTTCCATAAATTATTACACTTGCCTGAGAGGAACTATTGTGTGACACATAAGAAGCTTCTAGCCAAGGTAGAGGCTATTTCCCTCTTTTACCCATACTTCTAGGGAAGACATTTCTTTCTAACAACGAGCCCCGTTTCATTGCACAGGTTACTCAATTTGAGGAACTCCTTAAAATAGGTTATAAAAATTGATATAACACCTCCATTGTCGAAATATAACGTAGACTTAGACACCTTCACAATAATGCAGATGCACTTCCTCGAATACTAATGGAATCTCCCTGCCACCACTGCGAATGCCAGGAGAAGAGTGGCAGTTCAGAATCAGTAAGGATAACAAAGGCAGTATACAAGATACTACTTCCAGATGGACTGGATAGGAAATCAAAAGAGACCAAATGAATGACTCCACATTGCAGCCCATAAATTTAATGTAAGGAAGAGGGCCACCGATCAAAATGAGAATAAATATAAAATCGTAGTGTTACAGTACAATCATATTGGACCCAATAGTTCTGCTCACGTGTAAGCATGGGTGCTGTACAGAAATAGGTTAAGTAATGACTTTGGGGGAAGGTTCATGTCTTCTTACAGTTACTACATCTAGAATGCAGGACTCCAGAAGTGTTGAAGGACATGCTGAATACTGCAGCAGGTGGAAACTTAAGAGCGAACAAGACCCTCTGTAGAATCTGACTGTACTGAGCCCCACAGCTTATAATTTAACATGAGTGTATTCCCAACCTTGCTCGTGCCAGGACTCTGAGGACGACAGCGCCCTGGCGTCTGTCTTCCCTCGAAGACCTCGGCCTTCGACTTGGCAAACTCGGTGGCGTCGTCAGCTGAACTGTCTGTCACATCGAGGACCTGGCCGCAAACCTTCGTCGTTCCTTCCGCTACCCCTATCTCACAACCAAACAACCCCTTCACCCAAAGTCGCTTTTTTCCTTCTCAGGTCGGTAAAGGGAACAGCGTCCCGCTGCCATAAGGAGCGGGAGCGCAAACTCTCTTCGCGTCAGGGATGGTCGGAGGAGCCGGAGGGGGTTGTGAGATGAGAGACAAGTGAAATGGAAGTTTCCCCCCCAAGGCCTGGCAGCACTAGACAGTGCTCGTGGAAGGGGGGGTAGGGGGAGGTATGGCTCGGGCGAGTTGATGCATAATAGAGTCGTCACGCTCAGCTGAAGCGTTTTCCGATAAAGTTGATGGGCGCCCGTCGGGTGCGGCGGGGTAAAGGGGCGGAGGGGTTGTTCGACCCTCTTCCTGTCATCTGCAGGCGGCGGGGCCTCACCGCCGGGGTCACACGCCCCTGTCGGGTCACATGCGGATCTACCCCCTCCACCCCTGGCCATGATGATAAAAACTCTACCTACCTGCTGCGACGTTATTTATGTGAGCAAGAATACCTTGCATACAGGCCAGCGTTTCTTTCGTGTTTCAAATTTGGCTGTTAGTTTTTTCCTTGTTACGATTTGGCAGATCGTCCTCGAGGATAACAAATGACATGTACACTGTCGCATACGTGTGTGTGTGTGTATGTGTGTGTATAAGTGTATATATATATATATATATATATATATATATATATATATATATATATATATATATATATATATATGTGTGTGTGTAGGTGTGTGTGTGTATATATATATATATATATATATATATATATATATATCTGATAGCTCAAAAAACCATTTCGAAAATGTGTTTTTAATATTGTCCCTAAAGTGAACAGTGTAGGGGTAAAGCTACCCTGAAAATAGAGTTTCAAATTACGTTTTAATTATAATTTTAAGAACTACTTAATATTAAATGACTTTGTGCAGTGTTGTATAAATGGCTTTACTTCATTTTAAGTAATTTTGTAATGTCGTTGGCCTATTATTGTTGAATATGGCTGATCACTTTTTCTGCTCATAACTTCGGAACACTTCACTGTAATTCATTTTCTACTACATAATATTAAACAGGCACGGAAGAGTAATGAAAAAATGTCGTCTTGTCGGAAATTGCTAGTTAGCTTTTTTCGATAAAAGCGTATGTAAAATTAATGTACTTTTTTCGGATGCCTGAAACACATGCAGGCGTTGCGACTTCCCTGCAAGGCATGTAACCAAACTAATAGGCGTGTTGCATTATCTTAGATGATAAATCCGTCGCAACAATTGCAATACGCCTATTAGTTCGGTTGCTTATGTAAATTACGTTGTATTATATCGAGGGTGTGTCTATAAATTCTGTTATCTATGAGTCTCGTTGAAATCGTAACAATTTACAGCAAACGAAATTCTTGTAATGTTTGAGGTTTTTCTTGGCGATGTTAAATTAAATCAAGATTAGTTGTTACTAGAAAAGGTTATGTTTGTTGAGCATAAACATATACCAACTGTAGTTCGTGAAATGATAAATGTGTATAATGAAGTGGCTCAGATGATCAGTATCTTAAACGATGTGAAACGATTTTTATGTTTCGAGTCAAATTAACCCACTTTCAAAAGTAATATTATAAACACGTAACGAATTACAGAAGTTGTTTTGAACATACTGTTTCTATTACAAACACATTCAGTTGTGTTTATTTAGGGGTCATTAGAAATTAACGTTTTTATTTTACCGTCAATGATCTTTATGACATGTAGTTTTTAGCATTTAGTATACATAATAACTCACCAGTTATAAATTAATTTATCTTCTAAGTTCACTGCCTGTGTGTACTAGTTAAATTTGACAGCTAATTATTTGCGTCAGTTATGAAGCTATGTGCACTGTCAATAGAACAATTTTTTTATAGAAAAATTTGGAAAAACGTTACAGCTGCGAGAAGAAACGCTTTTAAATTGTGTTTAAGTGATTATAATGATTCTATAGTTTGATATTTGTTCAAATACTATTTTTAGTACTCTCGCAGCTATTAAACTAAAATAAATTCATTCTCGTTCACATAAAAAAATAACTTGAGCTTTTTTAAAATGAGGAATGCTGCTTCGCGTTTTAATACATCCATCCATCTGTGAACTGTAAACTGCTTGTATGTGTGAAATGCCATTTTATGAAATTTGTGTAATTCATACTTTTCCAAACCAACGTTCCACGTTCAACTAACGTAGTACATTATGAAATAATAGTCATTAAATTGTTTTGTCTGTTAATCAAAGAGATTATATACGGTGTATCAAAGGAAGTTTAAAACAACGTAATTTTTAATCTAAATTTATACAATTCTGATGATATTAAAACTTAATAATGAAAACTAGTATTTACACCATATTGTCGGATGTGTGTATATGTTTCCTATAATTTATGATGTGTGATACAGTGAACTTAGTTGTAGATTGACGTTCATTGTCTCACGGATTTGTCACCAAGCGGAAACTTAACAGCTGAAAATTATAAAATACTATGGTAGATTGTTGAAATACGACAAAAAATTAATTAATTTAATTAACTGTGATTTACCATACATAATACTGAATGCCAGCAATATTATTGGGTAGCTAAAGACAAGAATTAAAATATGTCTAGAACTGATTGCAACATTTCAAGAACAGAAACTCCGCCACTGCGTTTGGTAACGATGTGGCTAACATAAAACTTGTAAAATAAATTATCTTGGGTTATGTATTCTTGGAAACATCTTACGTAAATGTTTTGTCAGTTATTTAACAGACGCATCGTTCGCCATATAAGATAATGTTAGCTTCTGCTATAAATTATAATTCAGACTATTTTTTGTGCATTATGCTATGATAGTGCAACATAACTTTCTTGACAGGTAAAATATAATATTGAAGGAATCCTTTCATTAATTTATATTGTGGGATTGCGGAAAGTATATTTTTAAAAAATTCATTTTTGAAAATTCTTCAAGCCAGGTTGTTAAAAGGAGTCTATTAATGTTATATTTACAGACAGAAAAATTTCGCAAACTCATTCAAGAATACGTTATAAATAGAACTCTTTTACATGTGAGACACTTTCGTGATGTGATCTTTTTTTTCTTAACTCGTCTTTGAGGATTTGGAAACAATAGCAAACCTTCATGACATCTCTCTCCGGCTCCTGCGCTACCTTGTCACGTGTACAACCAACCAATCACTGGAGCTGCAGCAAAGTCACACGTAGCTTGATACAGAATACAGTAGATACAGAAGTGTGATGTCTAACTGACAGGTCGTTGAACCCGCGATATTTCCAGTTCTCTAGTTACACTTAAACTATCGACTCTTCCGTAGACAAATGTACGAAAATAAATGGTAAACAAAAATTAAGGGCTTATAGAAGAAATTAAAATAAACTAAATTTCGTGAAACACAGCATACTACTCCCCAATAGCAGTGAATTTACCGTTGTCAGTATTTTAACAGGGGTTATTTCCGTTGGCACGAGGCTGCTCTAAATGACGGCCGTATGCTATTGCGAGTGAACGACAGAAAAAGTGGTCACGTCAGGCAAGACAGCAAAGTGACTCGCCAGTGATAACAATGAGCGCCACTTCATGAATAACTAAAGAGAAGCGGTTGTCACCGTGACTGGCACTTGGTATTCGCCAGTGTAACCAACTTAGTTGTTTTCCAACTAAGTTAAGTCTGGTTGTTTTATTACAATTATTCGGTAAAAATTACATTATAGTTGACGTTGACTGAGGAAAACCTGGTGATTTTATTAAACGTCTGAATTATTATTTTTTTAACCAAATATACACCATTTCCATGGTATCGTAGCCATTGCTTTTCATAGGTTAACTGTCAGCAATTGATTTTAAATGAACTTAATTAAGGATTTGTCCATTGCAAATACAGCAATATATAATTACAATTTTTATATTATGATTTTGCAAGTTGGACATTTTTGTACTATTGGCAACACCGACCAGAGTACATTACCGTTGCTCTTTTTGCACAGACTTGTGCGTTGAATTCGTCAACAGCAAACTGCCAGAGTGACTTGGCGGGAATACGTTTTCATTCTGCAGTGTCGTAGTCCTCAAGGTTTTGCTACGGTTCCTCATGAACCAACCAAGAAGAATTACCAATACGAAGTTTTGCCGCACCAGTAGTTTTTTTTCCCCTTGCCAATCGCAAACCACAAGTTAAGAACGTTACTTTGCAGAGCGTCAGAAAAAAAAATATTGAAAAACAACTCCACGTGACTACATCGTATATTTTAACGAGTGGCGTTTAATAATAGTCGAACTCTGAATCACAAGTTTCCGTTCTTAACATCCGTTTCATATGTGAACTCTGGGATAGCGAAGAATATCAAAGTTAGTATGTCCAGGGTCATTTATAGATAGGGAAAGGAAATATTTGCAAGTTCACTAACCTGCATGCTATAAACCACTGCCCTTTGTATACTCAAGCCCCGACCATTTGTCTGTTAAGGGGCCTCCCTAGATAGGCTGCATTTGTATGTGTGTGTGTGAGGCAGGATAGGTAAGGTTGTCGTTGACCGGCGTATGTAATGCATTATCGCCTCTCCGTGCAAGCCACTCAGCTGGCGTGTAGTGCTATACTATTATCCTCTTTACCACGGGGTTTTAAGCGGTGACCACATTATTTTATATGTAGGCAGCATAGTTCAAAGTCTAACGATTGTTTTTCGAATCCGGTTATTATTTTTCCAGATACCGCAGCCTGGAAACCCCATTTTTGGCCATTTCGAGGGGCCGACAACTTATGTTTCTAATAAATATGCCAAATTTTTAAAACTATAGTGACATTGTTTGAAATGAGTGTTCTTTTCGTAGACGTACATATATAATGCGCGTTAAATAGTTTCGTCAAAAAAATAATAGCAGTAACTCGCCGCAACGCATTTGAAGCTCAGGTAGGTAGGTCCCTTAACTTCTACTCAGTTAACACCATACAAAGAATTAACAGACAGGACCCAAGTATGCATCTAACGATGGATTCTTAACTTACATGTAAGAACTCACGTGATGTTCCTTTCCTACTTATATTATCTGTACAGGGACGTATTCAGCTAAGCATTATAACTAAACGTTTATTATCCGACCGCATAAACGATTAATGTCGCCGCTTGACTTACGTTAAGGCGAGTCGCCGACGGAAAAACTGCACGCCACTTGAGAGCTTAGAGATCATGCGACAAGTGGATAGTGCGAAAAAGTCAACCTTATTACCTGCGCGTTTATACACAGAATAAACGGTTTTGTGGTGACTACGTAACGTTTTGTCGATATGGACCCTACCAATATTTTTTTTTGTAATGGTAACAGAATTTTTGTAGTTACTGAAAAAATTTACTGGGTAGAGTAAACAAATTCAATAGCTTCCACAAAAAAAAATTGGCAATGTCCATAACGACAAAACATTTTGTAGTAGCCGCAAAGTGTTTTTTTTTTTTTTTTTTTTTTAAGTGTATGCCCAGAGCGCGGTAAATAGTGGGAAAACAGACAGAACCCTTCAGAGTTCTATCTAACATGGAATCAAGACTTTTCAACGGGGAATCTATGTTACACTGAAAGAAAAATATTGTTGTGGGTACCATAAATCTGTTAAGATAGGAACAACAGTCCAGTCCAGTTGTTGGTTCAATATAAATTGCTCCTGCAACAATGTGTTTTGCAGAAGAAACAATATGTTCTGTAAAAGAAAAATGCTTTTTTGTTCCGTCTACAAAATATATTGTTACTTCTACACAACAAATTGTAGTAGGAACAACGTAGATAGTGCAGGCAACCTAATTAAACTGTTGTCCCTATTCTAACAGAAGCATGGTACCTACGATAATACATTTCTTTCGGTGTATAATCAATTAATTGATTATCAATTGACCGCGCCGGCCGAGTGGGCCGATCCCCCGTAGCTCAGTTGGTTGAGCGACCGACTTAGATACGAAGGACTCTGGGCTCGATTCCCAGGCCTGGCTGGGTGTAAAATTTGTGTTTGTCCGTTTAAGTAATTCCAATTGTAAGAGTCATCAAAACTGTCACAACTGGGAAATTGTCTAATAATAAAGTTATGAAGGGGGAATGTTTGGCTCGTTGGCGATGTTGAGACCTCGCCAAGGAACCTAATATTTTTATTTCTAAAAAAAAAAGTGGTCAGACCACTCGCCTCCCACCTAGGCGATCAGGGTTCGATCCTCGGCGGGGTCGGTCCCCGGATTTTCGCATGTGGGAATCGTGGTGGATGGTTTTCTCGAGTATCTCCCGTATCCCTTGCCCCTCTCATTCCGGCGCTTCTCCAACGTAGGGCTCCATTTAATCTCATCCTTGGGTGTACGAAGATCGTCTACGGGATCCCACTCATAAAAATATGCATTCGGGGTGGGATGCCCTGGATCATATCACGCGATATTTATTTTTTAAACGTTTCTAGGGTGTTTTAACTAAGCATAAACCACATGTTAGATTGTTTTAAATTTTTTTCCACCGAAGCTAAGCACACTGCCCAACGACCTTGGCTGGCGACCACCTCAAGGTCATGCTAAGCAGTTTTTTTTTCACACTGGTGCAAAAAATTTTTTTAACGATATGCTTTAAAATAATGCAAAATTAAGAGCAGTAATATGAATCACATATATGTAGGCGTTTTGCAGTTTAATCCACCGTTCTCTCCCAAGGTACTATTTTTCTTGATTTTGACATATTTTCGTAACAAAACTGGTGATTCTTTGGTTGCAAAAATCTGAAAAACTGCCAGGTTTATGGCTACAAAAAAAAAACGTACAAACTACGATGTACTTAACACAATAGTGTATAGGTGTTCTTCGGCATGAATATTGTGCTGCTTTAAAATATATATTTTCAAAATTACTGCAAAAACTACCGGGTATAGATTTGAAGAGTCGCTTAAAAATTACGGAAACTGGCCAGTGTTAAATCGTGAAGCGGAGAACAAACGGAAAGGGTGAAAAAGGATAACCAAGTTTGCAATGCAATCGCTGGAATGTAGGCTGGGTGAGTGCTGTAGGTAAGCTGCCCTCAGCCTCTCTACTCGGAGATAAGTCGGACTTGCCAGGAGTTGTGACTCAGGAAGTTGAGTACATTCTTGAGGAACATCCTTTAAAGGTTTTGCGGAAAAGGGTTGGTGGTGTTGGGGGGGGGGGAGAAGGCTTATATAGCAGTATCATTTCTTAGGAGCATCTCCAGCCTGTACCTGTATTCTGTAACTCGTTACTTGCGAAGCTAGAAGTTACGGTAGAGATCTGTTAACGAAATTCGCAAGATATACCGAGAACAGTGTACCGAGGACGTGTTTCTGTAACAGCAGTGAAAATGGTGACCTGGTATCTGTCATTACATGGTAAGGGCGCGGACTAACATAATTTTCATCACCATTTTTTAATTTTTTATTTGTACCAGATATTTTTTTTATTTTAGACACAAAATGTGACTAAATTTGGCTCTTATGAAATTTTTTTATCTCTCATAGTTTTCGCTTAATGGCTTGTTAAAGTCATATTTTGCTTGTTTCCGTTTTAACGACTACACTAAAACCAACTGATATACCAAACTCAAAAAAATCACAGTGGATAAAGACATTGCAGGCTACAATGACATGCTTATAAAATTAAAGAATAAAAATTATTCTAATTTAAAAAAAATGCTGAAACTGAAAATAAAAATTTTAAAAATTCAATAATTGTTTTAAAAATACAAATAATTTTTATTCTTTAATTTTATGAGTATGTCATTGTAGCCTGCAATGTCTTTATCCACTGTGATTTTTTTGAGTTTGGTATATCAGTTGGTTTTAGTGTAGTCGTTAAAACGGAAACAAGCAAAATATGACTTTAACAAGCCATTGCGCGAGAAATATAAGAGATAAAAAAATTTCATAACAGCCAAATTTAGTCACATTTTGTGTTTAAAATAAGAAAAAAATATTTGGTACAAATAAAAAATCAAATATCTATCTGGCAATTTTGTTTAAAGTGGTTTTTACTGCGATAGCTCTTTCTTTTTTCAAAACAAGAAATTACACGGCTTCGTCTAAAACGTCAATTAACCAGAATTTCGTTAATTGCATTATTGGTTAAAACCATGAAAAAAACCTTGAAAAATCAGTCAACGTGGAGAACACGATTTTAAACAAAATTTGTAAACAGGTTTTTGATATATGCTCTCGTTTAGGCGTAAAAAATTAACATCGTTAAAAAAGTACAAACAAGAGAGAATGGCTTTTAAGGCCATGATCTTTCATTTATTTCAAACAATTGCAAAAATCTAGAATATTTTTTAGCCAAATGCTTTGAAAATATTTAAGACTCTGTTCAGTCATACGATACACAATTGTGGGGGAGAAATTTAAAAATAATGTACCGTTTGCTACCAAAAATTATTTTACTTCATTTAGGCTTATTTTGACAACAAAATATGTGATATTTCAGGGGCAAAAATCCAAAAATCCGTTTGGTGTATTGCAACAGAAAACACCAGATACAAACGATAATATATAAGTGTTAAAACTGTAAGAATTAATTTTTTTTTGTGTATTAATTTGCGTGAAAAAAAAAATATTTGCGAAACCACTGCAAAACTAAAGAGCGAGGCCTTAAGTTTACCTATTTGCTTCAGCTAACCATGATTAACGCTGTTAAATGGCCTAATGCTGCGAACGAAACAACAGATGGAATACTGACATACCGGATAAAGCAGTCGTTTGTAAATAAACTAAGAAACTGTTTTAATAGCCCCCACCCGGTTACTTAATTTATGGATTAAAAATAAATTAGGAATGCACAATAATTAAACCCAAACATTTCATCATTTTCTCCTTATTTATTTTCATTCTCGTTTAGAAACATCTCTCTGCATCTATACTGTGATCTACCCAATGTTATGAAACAATTTAAATGAAAATACAGCGGGATTTAAATACAAACAAAATAGTACTACAATAATATCATGATATACTTTAATATCGCAATAAACCACATTGCGGGATTCACATTATTATACACAAAGTTCACCAACAGAGACCAGGCACGTGTATTTTCCGCAATAAGCTACCAATGTCTCACATATAAAATCACAGTTAAAATGTTTATCGTATTTCTGGTACTGTAGTTCGAAACCTTAGTATCACGAAGTTGGTTAGGTTTACCCTACCAATTATTGTCATACGTAATATTGTTGCTTAATGTTTATTTTTGGTCCTATGTATTAAAAATGTAGAACCAGTAAATGTTAAATTTCGTACGACATTTTATGTAGGCTGTTGTGTTTATTAAACGTTAAAAGCGCTCTTAAGTATGCATTAAAAACAAACAGAAGAGATGCAATTAGTATTTTTTTAAGTAAAAAATAACAAACCACCATTTATATTTTTTGCACGCCTCTGCAGCTCCATGCCAACACAGTTTTCATTAAAATATTTGTTTGTTCACAATACGTTATTGAAAATAAATTTCAGTAAATAACTGTAATGTTGTTGTACGAATACATGTAACAAATTGAAAATAAATAAATACAAAAATTTTGGAGGTGGTTGGAAATAAACCTGTGCCAAAATAAATTCCTACCCTACAGACGGTCGTGTTACCACGACAGTTAAAATACTGGTCAAAACTATATAAAATTAAAACAATAGCCAACGTTCAGAAAAAGTTTCATTGATAAAAATAGTATGTTATATTGAATAAAATTTATATTCCGCGAGTCATTTTAAAATGATCTGCATGGTTGTGATGTCCTGCATCGGATATACTTATTCAGTTATTTATTGTGGTCTCAACTCTCGAGGTTGTCAGAAATATCGGCCAACGTCCATATTGTTCCAGTGAAAAGAGACAGACTTGCAAATCCGTTCACGTGTGCAAAGTATTACAAAATATATGTTATATATTACCTGTTTTCACTTACTTAGCACTAAATTTATTTGTTTTACATTTCGTGTGCTTTGATATATTTAAATAAGTAACGTACGTTTGCAGTATGGCTCGATCCGACACGTCAGTGAGGAGTCCCGTACCCCTAAACAGGAAAACGAGCCTTTTCCGTTACATGTCGCTTGCTTAGCTACGATTTTAGGTAAGATACAGATAAAATAAGGAACTCGGACATTACAGAATCGGATTTTTGAACTGGTAACGAAAGTTCGTGTTAATATCTCTTAGCGACCGATGTCTCACAACTAACGAGTTACATAATACAGCTGCTGAGTTTCATGATACAGAAGCGAGCGAGAGCGTAAGGGCTACACTACCACGTACATCAAATGACGCTATGCCACTATACGCGCATATCACTCAACTAGCGTGAAAGCTTTGCATCGAACAGATTTTACTACGGGACTTCAAGCTGCCAAGGCGAGGTGTTGAGTTGAACGATAAGAGCTGATAGTAGCGTGACCCTGCTCCTTCAACGCCCGTGGGCGACTGAATAAAAATCTGAGAGCGACTTCTTATGCCGACTTGATGCGCTCTGCCGTGTGTATGGACTGTTAGTGAGACATACACTTGTCAAACAAAACTATTGAAAGTTATATTTCTAATGTGACGACTTTAAGGCCATTATCAATCATTTCTACTGCTTTTACGATCAATATTGTTTTAATCCTAACAAGAGCAGATATCTAAAACTGTTGTACAGTTTTGTTAAAAACTGTGATACTATGTTAAGCACTTTTGCTCTGCAAGACCAAATACCCAATGGTTTCAGCTAATTATGCAATTAAGTAAATTCTCATTAACATCTATGTATTTTTTGTTTCGAAAAAATAGACTACATTGTTAAAACTATTTTTAACAAAACTGTGCAACAGTTTTCCGATATCTGCTCTCGTTAAGAAATTAAAAAAAATTATCTTGAAAGCCGTAGAAATGATGAAGGATGGCCTTAGAGCACTTACTTAAACGGCCCTAATCCCTCACCACTTGCTCACTTACTTACTGTACAAGCAAGGAGAGCGACCAGAAATACCACAGTTTTCTTACTACATCATCGAACCTGGAGCGACAAGCCTACATGATTAAAGAATCCGAGAAATAAAAATATGTTAAATTTTTTGTTCGTGCACCAATTTTTACAATTATTTAACATTACTTTGAATCGTGTACCAGAATTGTTTATGTCAGCAACACTGCTGCACTCTGGCACGTGGTGAAGGGATGGAAGTACCGGCTAGGCAAGCAACGGGGAGCATTCTTTGTTAAATGCTTTACGACGAATGGGAAAACTCGTAATGTTTGCATCTGGTTTGAATGTATATTACGAGGGTGAACGTTTTAACACTTAACGAGGAACAGTTTAAAAATATACAAAACACTCAGAAAATCAGACAACCGATTCATTTCATTTGTAGTAATTTTAATACTTGATTATTTAAACTGATGGGTTGTAGTTAGAGATAATGGGTAGTTGCAAAAATGTTTCGTACCATGACCTTTTTTAACCCCTGACGCAGAAAGAGGGGTGTTCTAATTTTGACGTATCTGTCTGTGTATCTGCGTGTCTGTGGCATAGTAGCTTCTAAACTAATGAACCGATTTTGATTTACTTTTTTTTTTGTTCGAGAGAGTTCTTAACTATGATTCAAGGAAATCTGTTCAGCCGTTTAAAGATAATCAGTTTTTCTTAAGTTAATGCAATTATTCTGGTTTGATCGATTTGAAATTTAGTATCATGTGAGTCGGGTGTTTTTAAATTTTTTTTTATTTAAGTCATAACTTGTTGCACAACAGTGTAGCGGCATTCACGCTGTACCATTGGATTATGGTTATATAGTCCTTTAATCACGAATCACAAATATTCAGTAGCGATGCACTCGAGTTTTCATTGGCTCGGTCATTAGGGACAGATCCATTTGGGGGGGGGGTGCATAGGGGCAATGACCCCTCCCGGCCTCCCGAGACCGTCCCAAAGCAAATGAAACCAAATAAATGCCAAAAAAATAACTTAGTAATATTACCTTACACTTTTTCTAATGCTTTATAAAAACGACCCAAACACGGTTTCACGATTTTCTGTTGCAACAATATATATATATATATATATATATATATATATATATATATATATATATATATATATATATACAATCATAATTTATAAATTAATTGTTTCCATAATATTAAATGTGAAACTTTATAGTTTCTAAATTCGAAAATGTTTTGTGCTGCTTACTTTGTCATTCATTAAAAATTTCATAGGGTCTGTGTGTTTCAAGTGCCAACCCAATTATAGAGACATGTGAAAGCAGAATATTAAGAGTGTATCTAATTATTTCATATCAGAACAAAGGTTTTAACTTATAAAACATAATTTATTCTTAAAAATGTTACAATTCCTTGAAGCGGTTTATTCGATCTTTTTGTTCGGAAATTTCTTAAATAGCACCATTTAGCACATTACAATCCGAATTCCTCCGTTTTTTGCTTGGGGCGTGGATATTACTACTTTAAGTCACGGCACCTTTTCCCCTACCCTTCCCCCCCCCCCAGGACACAAATTTGTATCCGTCCCTGAATCAGATAATGATACGCCAATAACAAAAGAAGAGTGTCATATGTGGACGTGTTATATTCGAACGTAGCGATAAATAAGTGTTTCTAGTTATAGTATATTCGCTATAATGCGAGAACTTTTTGAGGCTCTGCAAAATTTAGTTTTCAGTTTCATTATTTCCACTACTTGTCAATGCCAATTTTGTCGAGTGACTTGGCAAACACAATTTATACATATTCCGTTGCTCTTAAAAGTTAGCTTCTGAGACCGCAATAAAATAGAATTGTAATTGATTATTGCTTTCTGAAAGGACATTAACGACGTACTCACTTTATCTTGAATGGCCTGTACTTACCGCTGCTGTGCGCTCTGGAAGTCGTAATTATAAAACTTCTGGTTCAGAAAGTGACACAAAGATCATCACCAAGAGAGCTTTAATAATTTGTATCAAAATTTGGAACTCATCATTACGCACTCAGTAAAATAACTTAAGTGGGAGCTACGCAGGTCTAGCCGTAATACCTTAAAAGTGCCATTAGAGCATTAAAGTTAATAACACACGGTATAAGCGGAGCTGCCAAATTAAGATTACACACCAGCTGTTCCATCCATTCCCGGCGGTAATTCTCAATATGCATGAGCTAATTACAGAGAAGGCAGCTCTCACGAATATAATATGGAAGTCTGTCTGCCTTGAATTGGGGGCAGGATAATGGCTTGGCGGGAACGTTACAAATTAGCGACCATCACGGAACATTTATATCTTCAAGCCCGTTGTTCACCCTGCGCGTCGCCCACATCGAGGATATAACTGAAGTATGCGCTTCGTTGAATGCTAGCGCATTGCATTTCCTGGTAAGCGCCGGACATTTTGTGCGCATTTTATAAATTGAAATTTACGCTGCATGAGAGAAGCGCGAAATTGGATATGAATATTTCATAGTCGCTGGGGTTCAACACACGTGCTTGCTGTTCCTGTCCAAAGCAGCAAAATAAAATTACAATTGAGCGTACACGTACGGAACTATTGATTGAATATGAATTAGATATAAGTTACTATTCCAGTTTTAAAAAATTACTATTCGAGCCAAGAATGTTCCCCTATTTTTATCATCACTGTGGGTTTTTCGTGTATACAGTAAAAATGTTCTCTTTACAGAATTTTACCGTTTAGCTTGCAGCTCAAAAATCTTCTTTTATCAGCAAAGCAAACCTTGTTAAAACACATTTGATTTTACTATCTTTTTCCTTTAGTCATATAATTTTATTGATATAAAGAAAATAATTTGTGAAATATACAGCTTGTCATGAAAAACTTCAAATATCCTTACCATATGAATAACTGATACATATATTAATGCCAACGATTCTTCTTGCTAATACCATACGCGTCAAATTAAACTTTAACACGCTGTAAACTGTTGTCGACATTAAGTTCTGGTTAGAACCCATTTAAAACAATATGACTAGATTCGTCCTTGCACAAAATACAGTAGGATGCCATCATCGACGAGCCCATATAGCTAGAGAAATCGCAAGAAAAAGCTCGCCTAAAAAGTACGACTACTAAAATGCGACAACACTGAGTACAAGGTGGCGCCGCTTCACATTTCCTCATATTTTATAAGATGCTACCTGTACGAGAAGTTGCCACGTCTCTGGATTTGTCATGAGGCGACCACTGACCATGCGCTACTCCCCTGGCCACCGCGGTCTCCGGACTGGACTCCTTGTGATTACGAAGCTCCTCAGTGCTCAGAGGTCGGCACTGTTAAGTATAACAAAGGCGTATGCCTCAACATCGAATGATGCGTTGCCTGTCCTGGCTGGAGTTTTGCCTGTGGATCTGCTGCCCAAAGAAAGAGGGTTATTGGCCGAAAAACGCTGACGGCAAAGAAGGACGACATCATCATTAGACAAGAAAACGGCTAGAGAACAAACCTTGCTAAGGTGGCAGTTAACTGGGGAAACTTCAGAAAAGGGGAGAATTACATTCGAGCTTTTTCCTGAAGTGGAAGACAGGATGAAGCGAAACCGGATAACTGTAAACCACTACAGTGCACAACTCATGACAGGACGTGGAAACTTTAAGGCTAAGTTGTACAGCATGAAATTGGTGGATTCATCTTTGTGTGATGTTTGTGGGACAAACGACACAATGGAGCACGTAGTATTGGAATGTCCCAAGACCGAAGACATCAGAGAGGAATTCAAGGCACAACTGCAAGACTACGGGATAGTTAATGTAGACCTGAAAGCTATACTGGCAAACAGAGAAATTTTTGAGAAGTGGAACAGCTTTGCTACAAAGATTGGGAAACGACTTGAAGATTTCGACCAGTGGCTAAGACAACTGGAGCAGGAGTAAAAGGCAGTAAAGGTGCTAGAAAAATTAGGTTCCGGTAACCCAACTGGGTCTGGGTAAACACTGATTGGTGAGGAGGGCAAGTTTTAAATGGAATGCCGGCAGTAATTATGTTAGCACAGGCACAATTTCATCAATAGGAGTCGCAAGTAAAGAAGAGGATATGTGCCGTGCATTGATTCACTCGTCCGAGTACAATTGCAATGTGGGTGGAATGGGGGTGTGCTGGCCTGCGGGCCTAAACTTGCTTAGTAAACAGGATACCAGCCATCTCAAAAGTGTGTTTGTTTACTGTTACAGAACATTAAAAGTAACATACATACAAGTAAGACACATTAAATGTACTTGGATCACAGAACAAAACTCCAGTTTTCTTGAGACGACTGGCCATACTTTGCTAACATAACATTTGAACACAATTTTTTTGGGGGGGGTGGGGGGCTTTCAGCCCGGTAGCTTACCCCCCTTAAATCCGCCCTTGTGCTCGTCTGACTTCTGTTGGCCGGCGGCACAGACTAAATAGTAATACAGACGTGAAATGACGTGGCGGCTCGTTTGATATGGGCGAACTTGGCCGCTTATTGGCTGCCCGAGGCTGTAGACTCCAGCCCCGTGTCTGTTTGGCTCCTGCATGTTACTACAGGTTTCCTATTGGCCTGGCTGCCGACTAGCAGAGCAGCTGCCTCACGTTGATTGGCAGTAGGTGTTTAAGCCATGTTGCTGGCCAGGGAAGCCATTTTGCTGGCGTGTGTGACTGAGTTCGCCTTCCTGCCGACTATTTCACTTCTGTATTCCTAAATATTCTGTGCCGGCGGGTTGTGTTGCACACCAGAAGAATATTTTCAACCAACGATACAATGACGCTTGCGTAATTCCCATTATCCTGTAATGCGGGTAGTCTAATATACGAGCCTAGGACCAATAATGTCACATAGCAAGATAGCGAGTTCGGATAAATATACACCAGTGAACTATAGTCTGTCGCCAAGTAATAACGCGAAATTTGAAAGTTTATAGTAATCACGTTTGTCAAGGGTACAGTTGGAATTTATACATGTTTTATCTAGCCCAATGCGGCACGCACCTACCCATACCTGATCTAGCTCATCTAAAAAAGCGGTAGGAACATATGCGGCGATGCTAGGTCTCAAACTATCGAGGTTCTATGGTGGAGGTGGAATATAAACGCGAACCTTGATGTACAGTACAGTTAAAATTTCTCCTGTTATCTCCATGTATATAATTAAAATGCTCAGACGAAATTACTTAACGACGCTGCAAAGTATTTTTACAGCTCTGCGTGATATGTAATGCATTGCCGCTCGCAGTTGTTTCAAAGGCGCGATTATAGTAAATGTTACGGTTTCAAACATCGTAAATATTTCAGTCTGTTATGTTAAAGCAGACATAACTCATGCGTAGGGACCTGAAAAATTGGCGTTTTCTTTTGGCTCCAAGCTATAATTCCAGCAACTGTAAGTTCGTGCCACTTTCGCAATTGGCCCGTGACTTATTTGACACTTGCTGTAAGTCGCTTAGCCAATAGTACAGAAGCAACTAAATACAGGCCCATATCACTGCGTCATGGAGCAGCCAGTGAGCAGATAATGTCTGCTTGAATACACACATGTTCTTGCAGGCTAGCCTACAGGTCAGAGAACTCGTGAATTTTTCCCGTCTCTACTCATGCGCGATGAATAGGGGCGAGAAAATTTCGCGGATTCAAGACCTGCAGGCTGGAATCCATTGTCCTATGTATATTCAAGCCCTGTCTATTCGTTCACTGTCTGTTGTTCCACTGAGAAGCAGCCAGTGGACAAATGGTCGGGGCTTGAGTATGCATAGGATAGTAGATTCTAACATGTAGGCCACTGAATCCACGAAATTTTCCAGCGCCTAGCGATGACCAGTTTCTGAAAAATCTGTTAAGACGCCCGCCTACTGGCCG
Organism: Medauroidea extradentata; assembly: GCA_003012365.1. Lineage (NCBI taxonomy): Eukaryota > Metazoa > Arthropoda > Insecta > Phasmatodea > Phasmatidae > Medauroidea > Medauroidea extradentata. The sequence goes on along the minus strand of PNEQ01014020.1, from coordinate 176 downwards.
TGTGTTTGTGTGAGTGAGGCACGGCACGAAGGGCGATGTTGACCAGCTCCTGTGACGCGGTATCACCTCTAGCGCAAGACACTGAAACGGCGTGCAGTGGTATCGTAGAACACTCGCCTGACTGACACTTTCAGTGGTGACCCCATCTTTTTATTGGTGGAAAGTTTTAAGAAAAG
>PNEQ01014019.1:32701-78558 GCA_003012365.1 Medauroidea extradentata | reverse complement strand
AATCTCAAACTGATTTTGGTACTCTCGCCATGGAGTCTGGCCATCGTAAGGAGCAGGCTTGACAGAAATCCCTTTTCCAATGTTCGATGTAGGCACACTAGATACACCAACATGTTGCAGCCCATTTTCTGCCTGGTTGTGAATCACACTACAGCCTGGTTCAAACTTCGTAGTCTTCTCTTCGCCGCCTTGAGGTATTTATTCGGCACAGACCTTGTCTTCTCCAGTAACAAGATGGCTACCTTCCTGACGCTGGCGAAAGTTCTGCCACTCCTTCCTTAGATCAATTATTTGCTGTTCCACCTTTTCGTTTATGTTGTCTACCTTCTCGTTTACAACCTCTATTACCTGGTACACCATTTCTTTAACATCGTCTATTTTTCTGTCCACCACTTCGTTCACTTTGTCTACCGTTTCACTTATACTGTCTACAAGATTACTAACATTCTCTATTTGCTTATTTACACTATCAATTTTCTTATCTACATTTTCAATTTGCACATTTACATTTTCATTTACACTGTCAACAAGGCTACTAACGTTCTCTATTTTCTTATCTATATTTACATTTACTGAATTTATTTGGCCACTGAATTGGCCACTCATTCCTTCAATGAGGGCCTTTAGTTCTTCTATTTCCGCAGACATGCTTCTAGTAAACATTCACATTTACAATTGAGATTTAAACCAAATTTATAAAGTGGCTCAATTTAATTAAATAGTAATTATGTGCAATGATTAAGTTTGCAGGATTAATTATTGAATTTACTTTATGCCTCTATCCCACTTCTGACACCAGTGTTACAAGTTTGAGGGACACAAACTTTACATGTGGGCAATTCCCATGAGTTATTTTGGGATAGAGGTCTTATAATTACAAATAAAAGAGTTAAATCAAGTACTAGATTTTATAGTTCACAAAGCTAGGAAAAAAACAAAACAGTAATCAACTAGAACTCTCACAACACAATTAATTACGAACACAAGTACTCCTGTGTCACAGACACGTTAATTACCTTTGTCAATTAAAGCACAAGAATATTTACCATTAATCAATTAAAGACTACAAATCACAATAAAAGTTCAGTCATATATCCAATCAACAGTATTTCAAGTAGTGACAGTGTACAACCTTAATAGTCCGCCGTGGTGATGAATCGTCGTGTGCTGCGCAGCACCCCGAGTGCACCGCTGTCTTCACTCTTGAGGTCTTCGGTTCGACTCCCGTCGCGCACCTCCTCTTCGCCAGTCAGCCCGCCGCAGCAGTCCTCTTGTATCGCCAACACTGCTCCGCAGGTAGCCGCCTGCCGCCTCACAGTAGACACTGACGTCACCAAGATGTCTTCACCAGTCTCTCTCCACAGGCGTAGCACCTTCCTCTAGCACGACCAATAGCGAACTCTCCCCCAATGTGCCGATTCTGCGCTTTTATACTAGGCCAGACAGTCGGGTCTTCCCCGCATTTCAGGGGTCTAAAATAGACATTACATCATGTTTCTGACATGATTTTAGCCACGTAGGCCGCCCTCGAAGGGTTAAAGCGCAGTTGGGACAGGTATCTATGACGTAGTTTAGGCGGGATTCCCACTATGAGACACTCGGGCTTTGAGTCATGGGACAGCCCTCAAGGTGTTTCGACACAGGCCCCATCCAGCCCGCCCTCAGAAACACAGCATGCAACACTACTCTTAGGTAGTCCCAACACCTCCCTACAATTCTTACAAACGGGAGACAACTGTCACGTGATACGTCATCTGCCCGGCGTTTCTAGCCGACTACCTGCTTGCAACGTGCGTGTTGTAGAAGACAGAAAGAATGTTCTCAGGAAAGACAGTATCCAAGAAACGAACAGGATTTCATTCTCGCAGGAAGACGACCAAGCGTGGCAAGTAGTATAAGAGGAAAAAGCAGCAAAACGTCACGTAAAAATTTCGCGGATTGAACTCAGGATAGCGTTCATACACATGTACTTAAGTAACTTGTCAATTTGACCAGTTCTTCAGTTACCTCTACCTGCTATATGAGCCAATCACAAACTCGCAAGTAAACTAGGGCCGAGTCATTTGCCTTCTGGACAAGTGTAAAAGTGGCTCAGCAGCCAATGAACGGATTGAGGAAGCAGAATGCTCCATAACGTTGTGGAGTATAGTATTTAGGCTATTGAACTCGCGACATTTTCCAGTCCCTACGCGTGAGGTAAATCTCATGTTGATACTTCAGACTAAAAATTAATACATTGTTTTTTTGAAGGTAATATCTTGATTACAGTTTGTGAATTCGGATATTTTCAGAAGCGCAACACGTGCTACTCTGGCTACAAACAAGCATAAAACAACATAGAAAATAGTATTTTATTAGTTGAGCTTATAGTATGTTTATTTAAATTCTTATTTTCCAATGATCATCGCCTAGTCACAAGCGTTCTAAACAAAACGTAACTAGGCTTAAAATATTATTTTGCTTTCTAATTAACAAATGCTGCTCTACTGTCTCCAGTTGGTACGGAAACACGATTTCCTTCATCGAACAAAACTTGTAACAGCACATCCTACAGTCAACTGTTTCCACGTCAAATACGTGTTTATAGCGTTATGCCACCGCCGCTGTATGTTGCCCAAGTGATAGGGCCTATATATTATTTACACTATAACAGCTCACCACAAACATAAAAACAAACATGTTATGACTTGCAGATATGGTGGCTATTTAAATCAAATAATATAAATTCGTATTAATTAATGGATATCACACGGGCTACGGTATACATTTTTTTCAATGTAAGGCCTGCCTGGAGCTTTTTTGGCTTGTTAGAGGCTCAGACGCGGAGCAACGATAAGAACTACCGAGACGGGCGCGCCTAGTACTTCATCGCCCTTATACGCAAGGCTCGCAGTGCTTCACAAATACCGTTGCCAAGTTTTATTCATCGCTGTAACATATCGTTTTATCCGCACGCGTCACGCATAAAGTATCAGAGTGTAGATGTATCCTAGTTTTGGAAGTATCTGATCCACGGGCGGGCGCACCCCGCAACAGATCGTTTGTAAAGAGGCTATTTTGCCCTTTCCATAAACTTTTTAAAAATAGTAATTATAGTTTTATCTTGAGCAAAGAACGATTGTGCTATTTTTTACACTTTGAACTCCTTTATGTACAAAATCCAGTTATGTACGTGGAAAGGTTTGTGATTACCAGAGTGTCTGCACTGATCTTTCTTCAAAGGAAGGCGGAAACCTTAAGTATACGAGATTAAACCCGAGACAATTTTGGAGACAATTTTTGAGTCGTTGGAGTAGTTGGAAAAGGATTAGGATAAATTAATATTTACACCCTGCCGGACCTGGGAATCGAACCCAGAACCCCCCCAACTCAGACCGGTGCGCAGCTGACTGCGCAACGGGAGGTCGGCCCTAAGTGGTAAGGCCACTCGGCTCCCACCGGGTTCGATTCCCGATGAGGTTAGTCCCAGACTTTACGCTTTTGGGAAACATAAGAAGACGTCATTTGCATGCGCGGTTTTCTCTGTCACCTCCCTTTTCCCCGCCCTTCTTAGTCCGGCACGTATTTTTCTCGTGATTATAATTATTTAAAAAGGGGGATTAAATTCATAGTATTGATTAGGGGTAGGATTAATGCAATAAAACTTGGTAACAAGAACGCTGAAATGGAAATAAAACTGATGAATGAAAACCCTACCTATATATTATCACTGCAAACCTTCAGGACAGCTAACATGTTGCAGCTTCGAGAAAATCGTCAGTGACAATTAATTTCTGCTCATGACTATCTCGTCCATCTAATATAAAATTAAATAGTCCTGTTTTTAAAACCACAACCGTACATACGACAATAGGAAGTGATTACGCTCTTGTTTAAGCAGATAACTCAACTATATTATTTGACATTTTCTTATAAACTATTTTCTTGCTTGCAGTGTAACTTTCGATCATCATAAACGAACTACAAACTCAAAGCGCTCTATACGTGTCATAATATTTTCGCGCGTAAACAGTAAAATTTTCTTTCAAAGGTGCCGAATATAATCCTGAATGTTGCATCCTTGCATTTTACATTGTTCAAATGGTGACTCGCTTGTTGTCACTGCTACACTTAACTGCATCTCTGCGGCACTATTTTCATTGCATAGCTTGCTTTGTTTATAATTCCCGACTATAAGATATCGCTTTAGGAAACTATGAACAAGTAAAAACTTTTTATAAATAGCCTTGTGTAGCTCAACGTTAAGGGTGTTCAAGAGCGTTTAGTATCAATATTTTATATTTTAATGAAAAAGTGTTAGTTATGTGTTATGCATCTGAGGGTAAAATTTTCTATTAAAGAAAAAAATTAGCTCGCACAGGTTTCGCATATCGCTGCATCAAAATAAAAATTTGCGTGCTACGCTGCCCTGCAAATAAAGAAAACTTACTGACATAATTTAATCCAAATAATTTACAGAGAATTAACACGATATGGGCTATGTATTAAAATATTAGAAAAGCTCACACGACATCGTTTGGGTATTTTAAAAAAATTCTAAATTTTCAACTTTATTCCTGTACTTTTGCGATTTTTTTTTTAAATTCTGAATATGTCATTGTGGGTTTATAAATATTTCATTTCATAGCCAACGTCATTCCAGTTAACCAAGAATTATTTCGTAGGCGTGAGTCAATTCGTTTTCATGATTTTCTGTGCAGCGAGACAAGCAAATTTTAACGTTGACTTACCGTAATGAAAAAAAAAAAAACTATGTGAGTTAATTTTATTTTATATGATGAAACTACACACAAGTGCCATCTACAAATCTAACACTATTAAAAAAAAAAAATACAATTAGCCCACTTGAACACTCTTAAGACGAAATAATGTGGGCGTGTGACAATGCTGAAGTACACGAGCTGGCGTAACAGGAGATCCGCGAGAAAATCCACCAGCCATTACTAAAGCATTGTGTGGCACGATTGCTACGTGTGGAACACGCAATTATCCCGCCGGATATCGAACCTAACTCATACTTGTTATCAAATGCGAATCACAGTTTCGGCACACAACCATGAATCCCGTCCCCCCTCCCCCATGCACACAGATATTTTTTGGCTGCAAGTACGTGAGCGAGTATTTGGCTCCACAGTCTGTTAGGCGAGCAGGTAAAGAAAAGTCTGGTGACTCTCTCGAACCTGCCTGGAAGGTGGCCTCGCATCTAAGCCTGACTGACGGGTCGTTTTCTCTAGAGGATAATAGCTCTCTGGGGCAGAGTACAAGTTGTCTTCCCCCCTTCCAGTATAATCCATGGAGCGCCTCGAGGTAATGGTGTATGAAGAGTGGCCTAACTACAGGCGTTTCGTTAGAACGAACAACATTTAGTGCTGCCATCTCGAGAGCCAGAAACAGCCCATTGCTAGTTAGAGCTAAATCTTAAGATTATACCGTTAATTCAGTTTACTGTGTGCTACAGTACAAATACCGCAGTTGATATTTTAACGCATATGTAAGCCACAATCAGTCGAGCAATTTATGAATACGAAGAAAATTGTTTGTATAATAGTAGCCAAAATACACGGTTACAGTTCAAACGTTATTACTAGCACTGTAGGATAATACAAATAGAATTCACAATGTAAATGCAAATTTTACTCAATTTTCGTTTCAGAGTAAAAAAAAAAATATGGTGGCAGATACCCCAGATAAAGCTTGCAGTTGCCTGTCTGACGGCGAGAAGAGACAAATTTGTTCCAGGAGAGATTCTGAAATGTGGATGTCGATCTGCCATCCGACACCTCCGTCGTCAAAATGACCGCCCCTTCACATAGTTTACAGGGCCGCGGTGGCCGAGGGGCTAGACCTCTCGCTTCCCATCAAGGTTACCCCGGGTTCGATTTGCACTGGGGTCGGTCCTCAGAGTTTAGCATGTTGGAATAGTGCCGGTAGATGAGGCTGGTCGGCGGGTTTTCTCGGGAATCTCCCGTTTCCTCCGTCCATTCATTCCGGCGCTGCTCCACACATAATGTCGCCCCCCCCCCCCCACCAGCGCTAAATACCTAGATAATAAGCGCTGATGAATATATCTTCACTCGCTCTCATAGTTTGTACTCAGCTATCAACACACAATAGCTACCTTGATGAAACCCATGTTGCATATCTCAGGAACCATGCTAGAAGCTGGTCGGCAATGCAGCTGTTGTTGTTATGGTACGTGTGATAGGCTATCATCATTACCTAATTTGTCTAGCCATCGCTGGGACGACCTACGTTACGTCACGTTGACCTTCAGCAGTGCAAGGTGACATCTTTCTTTATTGGAAGAGTTGTCTTGTGACCTGCCGTATGACCTCTTCCACAGTGAGGTGTGTCTTGTAGGCTGCACATATCTGATATACGCTAGTCATGCAGGACAGCCAAGTATGACTTCATCCTGCTGTAGGCATGCTCATATGTATTAATTAACATGTTATCATTCTGGTATGCGAACATAAAGACTCTGTATACATATTACAGCTCGGTTTACTTTTTTTGGAATGCTGAAAATTATTTAAACTTAGGCCTAAATTTATTTCTGTAATGGACAGGGCGATCTGACAGCAAGGACAAGGCTCAGTTTTCATTCCATTTAGCATAGAATGCTAAATGTTTACATTGATATGTTGAGGTGCCTAAAAAAAGACAGGCGGATATAACGAAGAATTCATAATCAGAAGTATGAGACAGTTGTTTGTCAAGCAAGAAATATTTCATTGGACACATCAAGCAGCCAGATATTATGAACTATAGACTCTTTAGCTACGCGCGCAGCAGGGAAAATGCAATCGGATTTAATTCAGTTACCTAACGGATTGTTGTATGCCACACTAGGACAAATATGTTAATATGCTATAGGCTGTAATGTTTATCTTGAACAGAGACTGGAAGTTTTAAATTTTTCTGATCGTTACCATAACATACATTAAAAGCCATTGAAACATTCACTCTGAGTTATATTCTGATGACAATAAAGTAATGCAATCACAGTTAACTGCTAAAGCAATGTGAGACAATTTATTTCTCACTACAAAATCGCTGAATCGCGAACCTGTTTCTTTACATATTTCGACGCTCGCATATATGAATTATCCATACCACTATGCTTGTACATGTCTATGCTGACATCTGCTCAGTATGTACACTTATGTTTATATACGCTCGCATACCCACACGTAAACATATTCGTGTGGTACCATACATGGTATGCAAAGTAGGTTTGAAGGCTGTAAATATATTTATTTTTAATTTGTAGTATGTTTTTAACCACATTTAAGACACGGCATAAGTTAGTTCTGTTCATAATTACTGCTCATTTTCCCGTATTTGACGTGGAAATTACAACGTGCGTATTCAATGTACATATTTTATCACAAGCCAGCTTAGATTATGCTCAACATTTTTTTTGCAATTGTTAGAAATTATAAAGATTTTTTATGGAAATAAAACGGTAATGGAATAAAAGGCCTACTTTAGAAACAGCGCGTATGCTATAAATACTACATTCAAGTCTTAAAAAATTTTTTTCTTGTATCTTCTGTATCTGAGAATGAATCTTAGTAACTGGATACAAACGAAATGACGGCAGCCGTGCGCACATTGTACATCGCTACAGAGTCGCACACAAGACATTGATATAGTCAGTGACTGCCGGAAGTACAACTGGTACAACAACATGGCGGTCAGTCGGCATGCAGGCTCAGTGCCTTGTGCACAATGACGATGTGACACTTGATGTGTAGGTCGGTGCCGTCATTATCACTTCCTTGTTGTCGGACCTCAATCATGGGAAAATATTGCAGGTATATGAACTGTGGATTGTCTTAAATACACAGTGTACGACATATTGTGGTAAGGGTTAGGTCAGATGTAAACAAAATGTAATACGAAGTTCAATGTTGATATTCCCGGCAAATTACATACGAAAACCAAAATCAACTTAAATATCATTACTTACTGTATGTTTAAACTGCATTTACAGACAAAAATAACTCATTTTGGATAAACATGTTCACTATCTCGTCTAACTGCGTGAATTCACTCTTCGTTTTGTTTCATGGAACTGTATGACAAACATTTTGTCAAGTGAGATATATACTAGTGGACTGTGCTACACTACAGTATTCTTGTTTCTATTTCAGCATTCATTACTTTAATAAACACCTTGTATTTGCTCAACCTCACATCACAGCTGCTGTATGAAACACAGCGGCCGAGGAAGTATATGACTATTGACGTCACCGAGTAAGCAGGCGCGACAGTGATGTTTTGTCGGACGTTCAAAATATTGCACTTTTATTCGGTCATAACGTTTGAGAAAATTGCATTTAAGTCGTCAAACATCGTAAATACATTCATTTCATATAGAAAAATGTATATAAAACAGGGCAAACAAAACAGCACATGTTGCCTATTGTTTTAATGCAGAAGTACACCGACATACTATTTTGGTGTTTACAACAATTGTCAACGAAAATGCTTATAGCAAATCAACTTGCGGATGATATAAAGAAGTATGTTTGCATATTTTATTATAGTCTCATTTCATCATATATGGGCAATGCAATTCTGACAGCCTCACAGGCCTACACAGACGTGGTGAAGACGTTGAGTTGAATTCCATAAGTGTAAAGAGCTGGAGCTGAACTTAAGGTTGTGAATTATCACTTTAACAATGAAATGTATGCAGCAATGCGAACCGTAGCAGCCCTTACAAGTTTCACGAGTGTTTGTAAATGTATACCTGATTTTGACATTTGCAGCAGTCGCCATATGCTAGTTATATAGGTAAAATCCATACTATAGTATGTAACGGGCAAAGTCTACATACATTGTTCTGGTGAAGAATATTTTAATATCGTAGGAGGAATATGTTTGTAACAATAGTGCTAGTTGACGTGCTGAGAGTAACATAGCTAATATAACATGCCTAGTAGGGGCAGGCAAGGTGTATCTTCTAGGCGAGACAACTGCGCTCTGCTGCAGCACGCGACAAGTACTACCAACACTTCGAAAAATAAACAAATTTTATGTACATTGAAGTAACACATTTTATAAACAACTAGAAAGACATTTAACTGTATTTCTCTGAAAAAAAAAAAAACATTTTTTTGTAACCAATATTTAATTTTACTTAAATTGCAGTATTAAAAGATCACCAAAACTTTCACAGTTAAGTACAACAAGAAATTGTTACTGAAAACACTATAATACGAACAGATGCAGTTTTAAAACCATCAAATTCCTAGTAAATACTACCGACCAACAGAACTGTAACGGCGAAGCGTCAAAGTTGGCAACACTTGTAACAAGCACCTCGTTAATTGCAGTTTTCCCTCCTCTGGAATATCCGCCGAGGAATGCAGGTGTGAGTTGATGCAGGAGATAAACGTGGAGAAACTGCGCTTGACAGACCATGCGTGCAGGAGAGATAGTTGCTGTCATGTCGCCCTTACACGACCAGATGCTCTTTTATAAAACAACTCGTAGTTACCAGAAGTATGATTACGGCAGTCAAACGAATATTTTAAATTTCTTTATTATTTTTTACATCTAGCTTCCGTTACGGCCGAGGCCCTCTTAGTTTTTCTTCTGAGGAAAGAATTATAATAGTAAATTAAGTATACAACTAAAGTAACAAGAAATTTTATTTCTGTGTTAGTTAATTTAATATGAGTGTGTAAGAATTCGGGGCACATAACCTAACACGAAACTCTTCAGTAGAACGTATCTATATACAGGCGTTGATGTGGAAAGAAACCAAGAAATAGCATTTTGCATGATATCACTGTTTTCGTAAACTTTAGTCCATATTTTTTTTAAGTGAGGTAAAATTCTTATGAGCTGATTATTTTGTATTATATTAGTGCATTTTCTTGAGAAACAATATGTTACTGTTACTAAAACGTGGAAGGAAAATTTCAAGATTAGGCAGTGTAAGCTTCAAAACATTCATAAACACAACGTGTGCATCATTATTAAAATAACCTTGGGCCACGGATCCTCATACAATGCTTATTTTTATTTTGTTGCTAAAATACCTGGTTGTCGTTGAGGATTACGACAGTGTGCTGTTCACAAGTAGACATTTACTACGTTTCCATGACATTTTGAAATATATTTTAAAACACTTATCGTTTTGAAAACGCTCATGGAAACGGGATTCAAATCGATTTGAGTCTCATGGTCGTTACACCAAAAATTGGGATCGTATCAGTTTGAGTTGGCTGTAAAATATCAAGGAAACGCAGATCGTACTGAAAATGAATCGAAAGTAAACAAACACACATTCGGCAGTTGTTCCGGCCTTCAGATTTTATGTTGACAGGTGCAAATGAAATAGACTGAATAAAAATTATCATACGATCATGAGTACCATTAATTTTCTTGCTATCAATTTCGTTTTCTTTAGCAATTAAATTACTGGTGTATTCGAAAGAAAAATAAACATATAGTTGTGCTGATATATTTATTTCATGTCAGCTAATGTAAATTTCAATTGTACCAACATTATCACAGACAAATTTGGCCAGCGAACTGAAATCGATTTCAATCGGATACAAAGTTTGCATGTAGACGGTTATCGCACTCAGTCGGGATTCAATACTCGATTCGTTTTCAAAGCTATATGGAAACGTAGTAAGTATCTAGATATGACTGCGATCAACAATGTCGTAGGTGTCTTCAAAATACAGAACGCAATATGTGCCGGAAGTTATCGTCTACATCTACAAGCTCTATGTGTCAAACTTTACTTTGCATTCCAGCAGACGATTTGTGTCTAGTGCCAATATAGTACAGTAATCGTCTTTACTTTTAAAATTGTTGACGTCCCTTGCTGCACGAAAAATTAACAACTTGAAGAACTCAGTAAGTTATTTAGGAATCCACTTGACCCCATTACATTTCACAGAATGAGGTAATTTTTATAGATTTTGTGTATATACATAATTCAGTGGTAAAACATCTCTGTTCCATGCCATACAAAAATAACAGTATACTTACAATAGCATTAATATCGAAATGTATCAACTACATGGATATATCAAGTATGTCTCAGTTGCCACCTTGTGGTAGGTTTGAGCACATTTACAAGACATCCTTATTGCTAGGGTTATATTCACCTTCCATTGTTCTTAATTAATATTAGTTGACACTGGAACCTAGTGTGTATTTTGATGCTTAACCACAAGAACCTATGCGTAAAGGAGGAGTTAAAACTAGTGAAAAGTGCAGGTATAAATGTATTTAAAAATAGCAGAATGCTAACTGTCCGGCCGCGGTTTTCCCACGCGGAATTTTTAAAATGAAAGGCTATGACGATAACTTATATTGTTAATGAAACGTTGAGGACGCGTCGAAAACACATTATGAAACTTTTAACCCCTAAAGCATAATGATATAGGAAAAGTACGTTTTCCCCTCTTACACGCCTCAGAGGGCGCCTACGCCGCAAGAGGAAACCTCTTAATGGAAAATTAACGCTTCTGCCAGGTGCCACTAATATATGCGAATATACTATCACAGTAGTTCCCCATCCGCTTGCCTTACAAGAGATTCGAACCCAAAACCTCCTACCAGTGCTTCAAGTATCTACGCCAAGAAGTCATCATTTTCTTAGTAAATTAAATGTTAATATACAGGCACGTCCCCAGATGTTTGCGTGTCGATAGGACGGCAAACAATAACAACTATTACATTATTTATCCGTGGTCATACCTGCTTCTCTGGATTTACGGACATTTTTGCAACTTTCCACCACCTGAATGTCGAATTTTGAAAAATTATTAAGTAGATTTTTCGATATTTGCGTAAGGTTTGTTCCTATCGAAAATTATTTCGATATCTCAGAAGGTTTAATAGTTTAAGAGATACAGATGACTAACTGAAACCACGTTAAATTTTTTATGCCCTTAGAGGTTGAATTTCAACAAAATTCGAAAATGTTTTTCAGGGAAATGCGAAAGATAAAACAGTCTCAATATCTTAACAGGTTTAAGAGCAATCGAGGACTAATCGAAAACAATCTTTACGGCTTTTCACCCCCTCAGTTTTCGATTTTCGGAAAATCCCCTCTCAGTGGGTGTCTCTTTGTTCAGCAGTTTGGGCTGTGGGTTGGTGAGTGAGTGGGGCACTTTGTTTTATATGTTAAGATTTTATATTGAACACAGCATCTGAGCTGGAAAATAAACACTTGACAATAGCAATCAGCTACAGGCATGTATAGAATGAGACTTCTATATGACCTACAATATTACGTAGTTGACATACTAAAATAGATAATATTTTATTTATTGTGATTATATAAAGTTGCTCAATATAGTGTAACTTCACATAATAACGGCAGTTTTGTTCCTCTGCCTTCTCAACAAAAACTGTACTCAACGATGTTTCCATAGTAGTGAGTATTTATGTGTCACTAATGTTAGTATATTGCTAAGATAAAACTGTAAACATCTGTGTTTATTATATCTTCAGGTGCAAAAACAAGTGTTTCGCAAATGATTCTATTCAGTAATATGGCCGCGGCAGGACAAATTCAAGTATCTTAGTAAGAGCAATATGTATTTTTAATGACGCTACTATCAAAGGCAGACAACAGAGACAGGCCGTAAGAACAAGGTCTAAGATTAGCAAAACTAACGTTAAGCTCTTTTCAGTCGATATATAGCATAATTATATTTTTCTACTTTTTTAAAGTTTGGTAAGAAAAAATTGTAGATTTGCAACTGTACCATAAATTATGTTTACCTTGTTTTACAGTAGTGGCATTGCGATTCACCTATTATATTAATTATATGCTTGGCTGATTGTGATGTAATTATACATAATCAGTTCAATTTTCATGTCTGTACTACAGCGTAAAGTACACAACATTTGCGGTGTTGTCACAAGTTTAAAATTTTTCTTTTCGGAATTTAAAATAACGGAAAAATAATGCAATTCAATGTTACGACTGAAACCGAATGTTAAAAATATTTCTTTCAGCCTAGTGGTAATATACAGGAGGAGGTAAGTAAAATCACATTTATTGTTAAACGAATCACAATTTTTGTAACCTGCGAGCATCTCATGATCCTGTGAGAGGTTCGATGCAAAATGGAAAAGCTAAAGAAGCTGTTGCTGCTTAACTATAGTTCATTCAGGATAAAGTGAGCACTAAAAATTTAACCTTTCAAAAAATATCAATAGCCGTTACTACACATCATTCAACATTAATCACAGTTGTCTTATTGCTTGTACGTTTGGCAGCGAACAGCCGAATATAGTTCCGTGTATTTACTTTTTTGTTAACATAGTAATACTGAAATAAAATCGAATGAAATCAACATACTTGTATTTTCAATGACTAATAAACTGTTTTTATCAAACTATATAGATTCCTACTGACTGCTCAACTTATCCTGCACTCGCAACCATCAAGGGACGTTTCTAGGGAAATTACACGTTTCCCGTCGTTGGTCATTGCGTGCGGAAACATACGAATTGGCTGAAAAGAGAAATTTAACAGGGCTTTTTTTTTTTTGAGTGATCATTTTATTCCGAATCGCCTATAGCAGATATTTCACGAGTAATTGCTGGTGAGTTTAGTTCTGAAGTTTCTTGGGTACTTGGAGTGTGTATTCTTGAGCTAGCAGTGGACAGACCAAACATGGCGGAACGAACATAGCCAGTCTTTATTGTATCTTACTCTAAACTGCTGCACAGTTATTACGTCGCAACGTGGCATTATGAGATAATTAGCTTTGACCATGTAATATCACAGATGGACAAAAATGCAGCAATAAATAGTGTAAGACCTTGAGTAATGTTGTATCATTACATGCGTTAAGAATGTACAAATATCACTTTTCATGTTTTATGGAAGAATCTCAAGTAATTTTTAAGAACAGGCATTGTTTTCCAAGTACCAAACATTGCTTAATTGATTGTTTAATGACGTTGAGAAGATATAACAATTTATCCGTAAATAAAAACATGTGCTTACATTTCAACTAACTGCAGTAATGTTCAACAAGCAAACGCATAGTAAAAATTAAAGATGAAAAAAAAATGCGCAGTAAAAGGTATAATATTGCTCATTTGTGTCATTGTTTGAAGCGGGACGACAGTTGTTAAGTCGCTCACCTTACAACCATGTCTACACATAGGTACTGCGGGTTGCAGACTCACTAGGAAATTATTCTCGGGTGTAAGGTGCCTGAGTCACTTCGCACTGTGTCAAGGTTACGTTTCATTCATCAAACTAACGTCCAGAGCTGTTCGCGACATTCTCTTATAATTACGTACTGTTGTTCATCTACACTACTATTAGCTTATACAAAATGTTAAATGTAATATTCTATGAAAATAGTTGAAGACATTGCTCCAAACAAGGTAAGCAGTTACACTAATTTAAAGTAATTTAAGAACATCACTTACAGTTGTAACTTAATTTTCTAAAAATACGTCACTAAGGAGCTTTATATTCTGTGAAAACCAAGAGAATGAAAAACTAGCAGAATACAAACACGTAGACGAGTATGTAGAAATAAACCTAACTAATTTTCTATCACGCCTCACACTAGCCTCTATCAGACATTCGTCTACCATTTTATGACGTAATATCTGAGATTAACAGCTGTTATTCTCACTTAAACGTCTATTGACATTTTATGACTAAAGATTGTCATACCTAAATTGAACCACATACAACCATTTTCTCTATTTTCGGCTGATATGAAATGAGCTTTAAATATTTGTGAAGGATCTGAAAAGGTTCAGGCGAGTGTAACTTTCCTTGTATGTTATTTGTAAGCAGACATCACTTGCGTACTTTGAGTAGATATCGAAAACAAACTAGAGTTATCCATTGCTCTGCGCAGAGATTGACGGTTTGGGCAGGCGGCCAACATAAGAGTGAGAGAAACTCTAGTCTACATTAGTAGATGATTCGTCAATTTATTGTCATTTTGTGTTTGTTAGTTTGGTTCGCTTAAGGGGGGACTCCCTGCAAAATTTTACTTATTTTAATAATTTTTGTATTTGTAAGAGACTTTGTTTTATAGGCTTACATTGTGACTACATTTCGCAGTAATGAAAATTTTCTAGCTTACATAGTTTTTGTATAATGGCACGTCAATATCAAAATTGGCATAAAAATGTTCATGCAAGAAAGGAAAACCAACTGACAAACAGAAATGAAAAAAATTCCCACAGAAGAACAGTATCGCGGGCTACGTCTTGACATGAATAAAAAAACCGCATTGAATTCTTTTTGTACATGAAAAAAATGCAGAACTAAGAAAATTGTCAAGTCTGTGTATTTTTTCAATAATACAAACATTTCAATGCAATGTTATTATACTTTTCAAGTTGTAGCCTGTGGCACTGTTCTTCAGTGGCAATTATTTAGTTCCTGTAAGTCAATTGGTTTTCGTTTCTTGTTTAAAACAGTTTTATGCAAATTTGGGCTTTTATTTGCTATTAAAGTAAAACAGTAAATTATAGAAAATTTTAATTTGTGTGGATAAAAATAGTCACAACATATGTCTACAAATCAAACCCTATCTTATACAAATGTAAAAATTATTAAAATAATAAAAATGTTTTGTGTGAACCCCACCCTTACCAACTTATTGTGCTTGAGTATGGGATTACACCCGTGTGTGGGTGTGTGTATATGTAAGTAAGTATGTGCATAACACAGATAATACAAAGTCAAGTCGGCCTCTGTAGCGTGGTAGGTAGCATACCGGCCTATTGTGCAAGAGGTCCTGGGTTCGTATCCCATCACGGGCATATATGTTTGTGTAATTTGCTAAGATTTACATGGTTTGTAAGCCGTCCCTTACTAGGTCTAATGGTATTAAACAGTGAGACGTTAATAAACCGTCCAAAATAAATGAAAATACAAAATCGCTATTACCTCATGTAAACAAAGATAACTACTTACAGATGGTTATTTAGACTTGTTACCATTGTATTATTCGTATCATGCCAGTATAGTGAGATAACATAGTTCTGTATTGGCATACTTGAGTGAAATGTAGTTTCAAGGTTATCAGAGGACTTTCGTCACCCATTCGCCTCCCACCAAGGTGATCCTGGTTCGATTCCTGGCGGAGTCGGTCCCCAGATTTTCGCACGTGAGAATAGTGCCGGACGATGCCGTTGGTTGGTGGGATTTCTCGGGGATCGTTTCCCCCGCCCTTTCATTCCGGTGCTGCTCCATACTCACCTCATGTCACCCCTCACCAGCACTAATGTTAAGCCCTCACTCACTCTCGTCCACTTTCGTCACTCTGAAGAGTAAATGGTCTTCGTTAAAAAAAAATAATTTGACATTGAACAGTTGTAGATAATGCAGGAATATTATGAAAAATGTTCAAAGTACTCAGTGAATGGTTTTTTTTTAAGCAGCATGTGTAATGTTGCCGGAGACAAGAGTGCAGAAACACAGAGTAGAGAGAGTATGAGAGCCATAGTATCAGCGACCGCCACAAGGGTGCAGTATGTCTGCTTCAGCTTCTGCATCTGGTGGTCCGGTCGATAACACAAGGTATCCTGTCATCTGCTCTCAGAGTATACAAGTGCGCTCTTCACTCACCCTAGCTGCAGGTAAGCCTCTCATACACACTTTACAAATATGTCTAGTATAACGTGTAGCAGCATAAAGTATAATTACATTGCACCTAGAAGACTCAATAGTACCCCATCAAGCACAGTCTTAGGCTACGTATCCCAGGACTATATAGTTAGTTGTCTTTGTTAGGAACTAGTGACGAGTATGTATACGTCCACTAGGGAAGTAGAAGCAACATATGAGTCTGCCTAGCAAGTAAGTGTAGTCTAGAGTAGATAGGACGTGTCGTGTCTCAGCTGATATGTGTAACAAGTTCAACATTGAGGTAGGCTGCGCAGACCATGTGCGCAGTGTTGCTGCTGTCCCAGGCTGATATATTTATAGCCGGGAACATAAGCTCCCGCTCCTTCCATATTCTCATCACAACACCTTTGCCATTTATAAAATAACTAATTAAGGCTTTGTTACAGAGTTTTGCAGTGATTTCGAAAATAATTTTTTATTGCTACCTAATACTCATATCAAAATTTCGCTGCACTGTTTTGACACTTATATGTTATAATTTGTAGCTGAATTTTTTTGTAGTACTGTGCTTAACGGTTTTTTAGATTTCATTACCCAAAGTACCACGTTTTTCGTCGTGAAAATAAGCAAAAATGAAGGAAATTATTATTTTTTTTTCTGGCGAATGGTACATTATTAAAAAAAAAATGCGTCCACAGTATTGTGCATGGTGTGATTGCACATTGACTCAAATTTTTTCAAAAGTTTTGGTTAAAAAATATTTGAGTTATTGGCACTAGTCTGAAAAAAACTCGGGAACAAGCCCTTAATGGGAGAACTCTGTAATTACAATTATTTATTAATATATTCCAATAAAATGAAAAAGAATTGTTATTGAGTCAGTAACTAAAATTACTTTTGTAAAACTGATTTTCTGATGCATACATTAACTTTCACAACTCTAGGAACTGATTTGTTCTGTCACTAAATATAGCGCACTGCATTGCTTTTGAGCGTTGTACATTTTAGATACAGTGCAAATATCTTTATTTCATTTACCTTAAATTTTACACGTAATTTAATCTACTGTCCCCATAATTATTTTGCAAACCACCAAAATTATTTCAAACAGAACCAAGATGACAAAAACCGCCTTTATTTAATTCGTTGTGCAATTACATTGGCTCTTGTTTACTTGATCACATTGTATGTTCTGAGAGGTAGAAGACTACATTTACAATAACTGAGTATGATCATGGTGGTATTATACGGCCTAATATGAAACAGTACTTGCGACAGGCTGTGCTGCATATGTTGATAGACTCTGTGGCGGGGGGAGGAGTGGGATGCGGTTAAACGGATCAACAAGGACTTGGCAGGACGTGACGTCACAGCATGCAATACCTCGCTACTTCACACGCCGCCATCTCTGTCTCTGTCTTCATTCACAAACAGCGCAGGCGAGGCAATCAATACTGGCTCTCATTCATATTTAACGAGTCTTGGTGTCTGTATGTTTTCAAGTCATATCGCGGGCAATTTCCGATTATCATATAATTTCTGAAATAGAGTTATGATATCTCAGTTACAGAGAACGAATAAAACGTACAAAAATATGTTAATAAGTTACGTTAAACAAAGTTACACCTGAGGGAGATAAATTCAGAAATATGAGAACATTTAAAAAATGAAGAGAATTTCCCTAAATAAATAATTACTTGTTATTTTGCTTCAATTTGCTAATATTTTATGCACACCAGCAACCAGCCATGTTTGTTTTCAACAACAGTAGCCACGCATTTGATGCCATGATCCATCATTTCTGCTACTTTTACGATAGTTATTTCTTTAATCCTAGACGAGAGTACATTTCGAAAAACAGTCGCACAGTTTTGTTAAAAACGGTGTATATTGCGTTGTAAATTTTTTAAAGACAAAATACATAATGGTTGCAGCTAATTATGCAATTGAGAAAATTACAATTAATTACCTAATGAGTCTAGTCTATTACATTTTCTGTCTAGAAAAAAAATGGACTACGTACTAAAGCTATTTTAACATATCTTTGCTACAGTTTTTTTTTGCTATCTGCTCTCGTCTAGGGAATAAAATATTAATTACTGAAAAAACAGTAGAAATTATGGATCACGGCCTTAAAACAGTAGTTTCGTGGTAAACGACGCGTAGAGAGGTTAGAAATGTGGCGCAAATATAACAAACGTGAGTTCTGTCAAATGAACACAATGTAAGTTATATCTGCAGAGACAACACAGTCTGAACTCACGGCAGTGTTGTAGCATACCAGCTACGGACAAGATATGTGAGTTATGTACTTTGTGAACATTGAGATTTGAATACGTGCACAATTCGACAATAAGACCATATTACTTGCAAGAACTGCTCGTAACCCACAAGGAAACTACACGTGAACACATGTACGCGTATTTACGTTTAGATACTTTTTTCTGTATTACGGTCTTGATGACATCGACCTGTTTGATTTTTGTATAGATATTCTTTAGAATTGCGACCTCCTGTCGATGGTGGCTCGTGACCCGCGTTTGGTTATAATAAGAGGTGTCGTTGCTCTGTCTCTTACGTGAGTAATGCTGGATGATTGGGTTCGTATTCAGTAATGTAATGGTATGCCCGGCTAGCTCTAATTGAAATAAAATAACAAAGAAGTTTCTTTTTTAATCGGCCTAAGGGACTCACACACTGCGGGTTGCGTCACGAGAGGTAGATACTTATAATTTATTGCGACGAAAAGAATAGGTGCTTCCTCCGGCGGCTTTTGATCGGTCACGACGTTAATTATGTTGCAGGTACCGGCCGCGATCACCCGAAAAGTCCACCCACCGGTGACCCCGAGCTCGCTGTCCACCGTCCTTACAAACCCGACGACGAATATCCCAACACCTGTCCCCCCGAGCTCACACACACCCGGCTCGTCTTAAGACTTCATTATTAGTGCCTCGCGGTTCGCATCTTTGCTCTCCTGGGCGGCGTCCCCTTCCCGCCCCACCGGACTCATGGGGGCGGGTAGGTTCCCTCGACCAATCAGAGCGAAGACCTGGCCCGAACATTACGTGCGTCCCTTGTAGAAGCTCCGTATTTATTTAAAATCAAATTAAACATGGGCACATTCTCACAGCAATTACAAATAAAACACTTAGCCTAATTATTACTTGATATATTTAATTAATATAATTCTAGTTTAAATTACGTACGTTACACGGGGTCTGTTGGGGGAGGGGGAAAGGAGAAGAAATGTGTAGGCGAGAGAGAAAGAGAGGGGATTATATGGCACGGAGACAGGGGGAGGTAGGGCGCCCCCCTTCTCGCACAGCATGTGGTAAGGCTCACTCATCAACTGCTCTATTGTCGCCAGACCGGCGGGCAATTATCACTCTTAAAAACTAAAATCATTATACATAAAATTATCTTAATGTTATTAGCATATTCGTGTCTGTGACATTCCACAGGTTAAAACGATACCAGACACGATACCTCTGTGATAATATTAGTAATATTCATATTTTCTACTGTTTTTATACTGGCCTATCATAGGATCCCACAGACCCCTCGCAATCAATACTGAAGTTAAAATAGATGGCAATATGTTACATATGACAATAAAGGCCCCTTCATTACAATCAATCATCATAATTAACCTAAACTACATTAATTTATATATATATATAAGTATCAATAAAATAGGGCCGTCACAGAATTTTAAGTTTTGCTGAATGTATGTGAGAAACAGCATTGTAACTTTTCTCAAAAAAATATTTTTCTCTAAGCCTTATGACTGATATTAAGGTCAAAGTGGTTTGGGGGGGGGGGGGCTTTTAACCGCTGCTCGAAGAGTATTCACTAACATCCCAGATTTTAGGAGGGAGTACTTAGCAAAAGCAATACCCCTCCTTAAATCTGGCTTCGTTACGTAGACGACACTTTCACTATCTGGCAATATGGACCTGAAACCCTGGATGAATTTGTGAACTTCCTAAACTCATTGAGGCCATCAATCAAGTTCACATATGAAAAAGAAACCAATGGCAGCATTCCTTTTCTGGACGTACTAGTTAGCAGGGAAAACAGCAATCTGGAAACTAAAGTATACAGGAAACCTACACATACAGGCCAATATCTACATTTTGCTTCCAACCACTCTAAAAGCACAAAAACTGGCATAATTTGCACACTAGCTAACCGAGCTGAGATTATTTGTTCCAACAAGAAATCTGTACTGACAGAACACAACCAAATAAAAAAAGAACTCGCAGCCAATGGTTACCCGGCAAACACCATCAAACAACATATGAAACCTAACAGAACACTTAAGCCCACAGAAACCGAAAAACCAGCAGGAACCCTAGTTATTCCGTACGTTAGAGGCCTTTCGGAAAAAAAATAAGACGTCTGGGAAACAAATACGGACTTCAAACAGCATTCCGATCCAAATCTACTATCAAAAGTATGGTCACCAGGGTAAAACCAGCCACTGAAAAACTACAAATTCACAACTGTGTATATCAGATACCCTGCGAATGTGGTCATATGTATATTGGAGAAACTGGCAGAGCTCTTTCAACACGGTTCAAAGAACACAAAAACAATTGCAAGAAAGGCGAAACCCAAAAATCTAGACTGGCAGAACATGCATGGGAAAATAGCCACAAAATCCTTTGGGAAGACTCTGAACCACTTACACAGGAAACTGACAAAATTAAAAGAAAAATAAAAGAATCAGCCTTTATTATTAGCAATAGCAATATTTTCAGTCAACAGAGCATTGATTTAAAAAAATATGTGGATACCATTGATTAAGAAAGAAACAACATTACAGCTCAAAACAAAAACACACACTCAACCCATCACAACCAATCAGAGTCAATCTATGTTGCGCAACCAATCAGGAGACAGCTCGTCTCCCATGGTTTTTCCAGTCTCCTTATCAGTCGCACTCGTGTTCCTGAACCCTGTGTGTCTACCTGATGAGGGGAACAGATTCCAGTTCCCGAAACGTCGTAACACTGTCTGTCTGGAAAACTACTGTGTTTTGTTTCGTCTCTTCATTGTGTCGTTTGTCTTTACTGTACATGTCTGTTATCTGTTGCGTTTTGTCTCGTCTCTTTGTTGTGTCTTTTTGTTAGTTTTCTGTTCGTGTCTAATATCTACTGTGTTTTTTGTTTCGTATCATCGTTGTGTCGCATGTTACTTGGTTTTTTATTTTATTTGTTATTATTTTCATTTATTATCTGTTTGTTCCTTGTTTTTATTTGACCCGATTCCATTTTGAAATTTCATGTTCTGTATGTATCTTGCTGAATAAAGCATACTCTGCTTATTTTATGGTTTGGCTTTTATTTGTTTAGTTTTCTTTGACAGTCATTCAATTTGCAATGGAGTACTTCCAAGAAACTGAATCCAGTCAATTGATTACCATGTACGGAGAATATTGCTCAAGGTCAGCGCGATATTATATCCCTTGTCGCTCCTTTACTTCTGAGTATCAGACGCGCATAATAGGCGGCATGGACTATGTCAAATAACAGTGAAAGTTTAATAGTTTAATTTGTATGTTATTTAAAAAGAAATTTTTTCAATGTTTTCGATGGAATACGTTTTTAACAAGAGCCCATACAAGTAAACCGCGACACAAGAGATTTTATTAGCTGTAAATTATGTTTGAAATATGTGCAAGAACTGCTCAGTTGACTGCATAAAATAATATTATATGTTTGTGCATGCAAATATTAGTATATTTATAAATGTACAGTTTTTAATCGGAAATTGTGTACGCCTACATCAAATTTGAACGAAACATTCTAGAATGATAAAACTTTCTAAGTTCGATAAGTGAAAACTGCTTGAAAATATACTGTTACGAACAATACTAGGATAATTAGTCAATATATCTTTGAAAATGAAATATAGAAATGATATTGAAATAGCTGAAGCCACTAGCTATACATATTGTGTATATCATAGGTTGTGTTTACCTAAACAACTACCATGATACTGGACACTGCTAGTTAACGTCAACGTATTATTTAAAAACAGCAGCCGTCTTTTGATAATATTACAACATTTGATGCAGCGAACGATATTTATTTATCGACAAATATAATACAATTAGAAATTTCATGTCTGGCGCGGTTTATACAAATATTCTCCCAAGATATATTTTTACAATCTCTTATAGACAGACGTGGCAGGAAAACTGCAATAGATGTGCTTCTTAACTGTAAACATAACAGCTACAGGCAGGTCGGTAGTCAAGAGCGTTTTAATCTTTCATTTTAATATATTAGCTTGAGTTCATTATACATAACTGCATTAACTGTGAACAGCGAATGTTGTGAATGTATTGAGAAATGGTTGGTGATTAACAAAAAAACTGCACACTTTGCTAACAACTGCAATCGATTTATGGCGACCGTTTCTTCTTCGTTCATTTCAGTCCAGTGGATGTTTTTATCGATCATTCAATCCGGATCCCGGGATATATACTCTACTGCACCTCGCCAGTTGAACCCACTTCATTCCTGATTCAGTCTGGTCTATGCTTGTTTGAGATAAAATCTCAATCAGGGTTTTTCACTGCACATAACAAAGTTTGATCAAAATTAATCTAAACGTATTTAACATTAGTAAGAAGGGTCTTCTTCTGACAACATCAATGTGAACACCACTTAAACTGCATAGCCATTTAAAATAAATACTGAAGATTTTTAAATTGGTCTTTTATTCATTGTCCTGAAATGTTGTACTGTTTTGTGTTTTTGAAGGATGTAACAAATAATTTCAATATCTTAAGTGTAAAACAGCAAATATGTTATTTGGTTATTTACCATTCAAGCAGCTGTACGTAACTGTCTACTATTTTAGAAAGCAAATTAGGTTATTATATTTAAACTCAAGGTTGAAGCCTCTTAAATATATATTCATAGACTATTTTTTGTCTGAAACATTATCAACCTAATACATTCTCCCCTTGAGGTAAACTAATATAAAATTTCACAAATAAATATAGTTTTCTTATAGTAGCATGAACATAAATATAATGCCTTTATGCTTAGAACTAACTTATGGTGTTTCTCAAACTACGACAGATGTTTGGTGTATTGTATCAGTTCACTTAAATATTTTAACTCATTAGAAATTAACATTGTTTCTCGAATATTCGCAATTAGCTGTCCATTAGTTGAACTGAAATAAACATATGCAGATTATTAAGAGCACTGTCCTTGCCACTGATAACGTGAGGTGAGAAGCGATGGCTCAGTCAGTGAGTGAGGAGAAGATAGTGTGTGCTAGGAGCCCAGTGGCAGATGTGAATATAGACTTTCATCACACAAGCGAAATCACGAGAGATGGAGCCTGGAATTAGTGCATTACCCTACACACGCACACACACACACACACATATATATATGCATACCTATCAAGATGTGTAGAAAAGGATGAAAATAAGATATATTAAAAGGAATAGAAGTTGACATAGCATTTTTACTGTGATATGTTGTCCACTTTAAAAACACACATGTATTTTGGGTTACGGTTGAGCGACATATTGCTACAAGTTTAGATGTGAATGAAAAAAAAAAGATATCATTTAATATATTTTGCTGCTATAAACTGATCTCTGCTTATCCACGTCGTTTTGTATCCCGAGGGAAAGTAACTGTAGCAGCTGGTTTCACACATGACACATGCCAACGCTTATTTACATATCACGCTCATACCGGCTCTTTATGTTGCTTCATCAGCTACAACATTACGAACATATTACATACATACTACAGCATACTGTAGACACAACACGATACATAATAGTACAGCTGATTAGCATAAAATACGTCAAGCGAAAATATTTGATTTTATTATTGAAATGATCATAACTCATAGTGAAATGATGTAAAATCGACAATTGTAATAAATTAATTCTTATCGACAACAATAAAGATATGTTAAACATTTTCTTTCTCCGCTTATGTAACAAGTGAATATGACACAGGAGACACGAAGAAGGCAGAGGGACCCTGACACTTAGTACTATTTGGCACGTAAGTTCCGTGAAATCGCTATATTGAGGAGATGCATTTTATATTATATTACGTTATGAGTAAGTTATTTAAGTTAATTTTTGAATTCTTATTATTAGAACATTAACTTTGCTGTAAATAGTTGGTTTGTGTTACGGATCCAGATTTGAAGGCGATGGCCTAAAATGTGAAGAAAGTGGTCCGAAAGTAAAGAGAACATTTACAGTACTTCACTAACTTATTTGTAGTGTTTTTAAGCATACATGTTACATGTTTACTGAGGCACAATTCATTAGAACGTTGATGTATATAAGCTACTAGCTACTGCAATATTCCAGTTGTATATTTTATCATTTTGTGACTTTGTGATTACTATTTTTTAAATATTGTAACGTATTCAAGCGTTCGTCATTGCTTTCGTAAATTAGTTTAAATATTTTATTATTTTGCCGTAACCGTCGACCAAATGAGTTATCCAAGTTGAGAAAAAAGAATGAATTCATGTTACTGTACGTACACGTGAGCGGCATGTAATACACAAACAAAAGGAACCAAACTATTTTACCAAACTTATGAATAGACCAATCTATCCCAAAACGAAGCAAATTAATCAAAAATAAATTGTAGCCATATTCAAGACTGCTTCAAGGTTACAACAAAGAAATATTATTTGCTTCACAACTAAGACAAGCAACGGTTGTCGGTACAAAGTAAGATATAATATGTATTACCGCCGAACTGCTGACTTACACACAAATAAACTCTTCACGTTCCAAACACGCAGAACTGCACTGTAGGATTCAATGGCTCAGATAAGGGACATGTAACAAGTGTCAATTAATAATATGTAGATAAGATCATTGAATGTTTGTTGCAGTTGTAATTTATAATAAGAATGTATGGATATAAGCACATGCACCATTGTTTATGATTTGTTGATACAAACCTGTAAAACGTTGATCATGCGAACCATAAATTACAACAGGGACAGTTGGGAGTATAATAAAGTTATGATGTACTTGATGCAGAAAAAAACTTTTACGTTTACGTCTTGTTGCCTGGAACATTATCTCCTTTAATCTATGCATTCGTTTCTTTGTCTGTTGGTCGAAGTGTGCAGGATGTTGTATTCTAGTAAACAAATGACTATCCTTCCTCTACTCTTCTTTCTCCCGACGACGCTAGAACTTGGGTTTGTACCCACCTCGCCTGCGCCTGTCTGTCTATGGGTATACAGGAGTAGGTAGGATGCGTGTCTCAAGGTAGAGCCTCATATTCATACCTAAGTTGCAGTTCCTCTAAGGAACAGCAGGTGGCGTGAATCGTGGTGCAGCAGGGTTGAACAGAGACCATGATCACATTTGAGGGCAAGCCCCACCCCCTTCCCCGAATAGAGTAACGGTCAGAATAAAAGCACTGAAAGACCAGCACAAACAGAGTAAAGTGCTGGGAAAAACTGCGCTATAGCCGCGGCAGGTATACAAATATCTACACAATTAAATTAGATGAAAGATAAAGTAGGATTGAGTCGATGTTCTGTTGCCGGAACACTAGGTAAGATTAATGGCGGGTGAATTGGAATGTCATTGACTGGAGGCCCCGACTAATGAGAGACTTGGGTGGCTCTGATGACAGCGATGCCAACATAGCAAGTATGTTAGATTGCGGGTGTTGCTGTGAATATTTTACTTGCCTAATATCAATGCCTAGGTTCAGAAAATATCCTCAGTAGTGGAAGGAAATGGCAGACAATCCTGCATATGAGGTCAGCGGACCAGTACCACTCACGACTACTCTTCAGCGATGTGCCACTCTTAGGCAATCACCTGGGCTCCTAGCACAAACAAGCCTTCTCCCCACTCACTCACTGAGCCATCGCTTCTCACCTCACGTTATCAGTGGTAAGGACAGTGCTCTTAACCCTGGTATCTCAGCCTCCGCCAGTGATGTCTGCACATCTGCTACATCGTCGTCTCTTCTTTTCCATGGTCTAGCTTCTGCATACTCTTGGGACGCGATTCTATGTTTTCCCGACATTCCTTTCGGGGGTATCTTCATTCCCCTAACTGGTCTTCCTGGCTTACCGTTCCATCTGCATTTCCCTCAGGAGTGGTATCTGCCTCCCTCCTTGGTACAGCTCGGTTCATGAACCAGTAGTGGCAATTCTTCTGATCTACCTCCTCTGTTGGCTCTCTCTCTCTCTCTCTCTCTCTCTCTCTCTCTCTCTCGGTTGAGGACTTTCCTGAATCTTATTTTTGTACAAGTATTTGGATTTGATAAAGGTTATATTTGTATCATACATTTGGGACCATCTTGTTCTACTTGGTATGAATACCCCTGTTTCAAAATAAATTATTATGTGTGTTTGTTCCCTCTGTTGAATGTTAGATAAGTTAACGTAGTGTTACACAGCTGATATTTCAGACAATAACACTACATGAATGCATGAACTGTTTGTAAAATGCTGATAACTACAAAGTACTGTACCCGGCAGATGTCTGCGCAAGTCTTATCTCCGGGAGCAAGGGGGGAAGTGCAGCGTGCGCAGGTCTAGTTGTGTTATCAGCTGTTTCACAAACATCAACTACGACGGGCTTAGGGCCGGTTTCGCAATGTATGATTTTGTTCCGATTATCATCTGAGCAAATTTTAAATTGTAGTTAGCGGTGTTTTAGGTTTCTCGAGTTATAGTTAACTTTAATCTACTGTATAACTAGTGGTAACCAATAATTAAGTTAATCACAAGTTGAAGTTCCGGTTACTGAGTTAATCAGAACTTTTAACAAATAAACAGATTGTGTTTTTAAGCCATAAAACATAACCCTTG
Source organism: Medauroidea extradentata (assembly GCA_003012365.1). Lineage (NCBI taxonomy): Eukaryota > Metazoa > Arthropoda > Insecta > Phasmatodea > Phasmatidae > Medauroidea > Medauroidea extradentata. Next base: position 51,092 of record PNEQ01014019.1, on the reverse strand, counting down.
TGATGAAAACACGATTATGAGTTACAAAAAAATTATTTTGATGTGAAGTAATACTAAGGAATTCTTAATTTCTTGCATTTTAATTGGATAGTAGTATCATTTGAAATGAACGCATCACTGACAATACAGAAGTTGTTTCACAAGATTATGGTTGCAAACAAAATTCAATATTGGCATTCCGGAACCGAAGAATTTCTTGCCGATAGATGAAAATGTTTGTAAAACATGTTTTACACACACAAAAATATTAACTTACCTACTATTGCGAGAAATGTGTTTCCTGTTTTAACATTAATAATTATTTTACTTATAAAATGCATTTTGCTTTTTTTCTGTTTTTGTTTTAAATGTTGAGAGGACTAGGTTAGTTTAGGTTAGGATACACAGAGGACCACTTAATGTTTGTAAATAAACGTGCAACTTATTAGTGTTGGGCACTATCGAACGTTCACTATCGATTAAGTCGATAGTAATTCACTATCGTTCCTTCCGACTACTATGAAAAAATATTCGACTGAATTCAGTCGTTTACTATCTTTCAATGTCGCCTGCCTGGGTCCTTTAACTTGAACAAAGAGACTATTCCTGAATGGCCAGGAAGTGCCTTCCTTCCCTGCCATAAATTTTACGATGGCCCTAAACAGTAGGGGGTGGGGAAAGGGCCGTGTTTGTGTGAGGGTGGAACTTGCTTGATGATGGGCTCTATACTTTTTTCTCCCTCTGCCACACTGGACAACTGCCCTCCCCTCCCCTCAATCATTCACAGCCCCTATACCTTCACATCGACTGTTTTCAGTCGCTTTTTATTTGCGAATGTTTTCAGTCACATCTTGTGTCTTACTACTTAACAACTATTTTCCATTTAGTTCAGTGATGACTGCAACTGTGTAGTAACTACATTTCCTGCTTTTGTTAGTTAAATGTTTTTATTGTAATCTTACTGTGTTTGTTGCAAAAAAATTAAAGGATTCAATAAATATAGTATATAATATTTCAAGGTTTAGTTATTAAGATAAGAGTAGAGTTATTTGTCCGAAATTAATAGGAAAAAAATATCAGATGTATGGCTATACATTTGAAAGGTGTGGCCAACATCTGCCGTTTGTAAATTGTGCAAAAAAAAAAGGTTCAAATGTTATTAATATACTTTCAAGCCAGCAATGTCACTGATTGTGAACTTTGGGACGTTCTTGACACTCGAGTGTTGGATTTAAAAAATACTACTACTTCGTTGAGTAATGCTGTGATTTACTCTGACAGTATTTGGATGCTCCTTGTGAACATAGACGTTGTCCAGTAGAGTACTGCAGAAAAAAACATAGCTCAATTCTTTGACATTGCTTTTAAATACAAACGTGTATGTCTCAGCAACATCAATTCCTTCAGAAAGAGTGTTATTTAATGTTAGATTAATAAAGTCATATCACAGAAGCAACATTAAATCTAAGCTGCTTATCATGAATAGTAGAATAATAACACTAATAACGATGAAACATTTTTTGAATTGCAATGAGGAAAATTTTAAATTTTATGTATTTTTATTATACATACATATATGCTGACTTGTAATTACACTTTCAAGCTTATTTTATTTTGAATACTGCAATTAATATATTTCCTATAAGGGACTTTAAGTATTTGTGGACACCCAGTGTGTAGTTTAGTTCGCTACACCCAGTAGCTCGCCTCGCGCCATTGGCTAGTTGTCGGCACGCGACAGCCCCGTGCTCGCCGCTCGCCCCCACAGCGCCGAGAGCGCGAGGTAGTTCGTAGTTAGCGGTCTGTGAGGCCAGGCGTGTTGTTTGAGTGTTCAGTCAGACGCCCGCGACGTAAGACGTGCTGTTATGTCAGTTGCTAGTTAGCAGTCCGAGCAGTCAGCCGTGTCTTTAGTACTAGCATGACAAGTGTGGTAAGACGTCCGCGTGTATAGACGTAGGCGAAGTAATGAGAGCACGAGTACTAGAGCCGCATGTAGACTAGAGACCTAAGCATGGGCTGCTGGCGAGCACGCGTGAGTGCCCCACAGCGACGTCACCCTTGCTGTATAGTGTGGGACATTAGCATGTCAATAAATGGGTGAGACGCGCACCGTAACGTATAACGATCTTGTTAATTGCGACACCCGACATACCCACATTCAGGTCTTCTACCATCACGGGCCTAGAGACGACATAATCAGGTGTCTGCACTGTCCTGCGCATTGCTCGAAATCCCGTGTAACGCCCCTATAAAAAGGGGGCAGTTACATTCCCAACTATAAAAATCAAGCGATTTTGTTGTATAAACACTTTGTCAGATAATGTTAACGTAATATTTATTTAATTTTGTTGAAATTAAACTTACAGTTTATTTCAGTAATAATCTTTTGTGTTTGAAGACGTGGCTACATATTTTTATATCCATATTAATTTGTTAAATTGTAATAACTGAAATTGCTAAATTGAGTGGAAAGGGAAATTTTATTCAAATGTTAACTGCTGCCGAATAGTGTACTTTTAATATTCTGTATTTCAATTATTCTACAGTATTATTGTGTTCCGAGGCAGTGAACTATGAATCACAGCTGCTCATGGCCAAAACTTTAGCCAACTGTACATTTTAAGGCTAAAAAGTAGTCGACTGAAAACTATCGACTTTTTAGTCGATAATATGTACTGGCTATCGTTTAGATAGTCGATAGTAAATGTCAGTCGATAGCGCCCATCTACTGCAACATGCATCGAATTTTTGCTAGAACACACAGAAAATTGAATTTTTGTTATCTTACATCCAAACTTTTTTTAATTCAATGATTTACCAGTGACAGCAAAAACCAGTAATTTTAACACGTCAAAATTTGAAACAGAGATTGTTATTACCGAAATAAATATTTGGCTTCATTCATGAGTTTATGCTCACCGAATATACATAACATGAACATTGAGAAAGTTTCTTGCAGTAATTTGGCAATCTATTCTTTTTTCGTGTCGGTATTTTTACGTTTTCGTACTTCGCTTTTAAAAATTGGTCGGTACGCGGACACACGCCCGAAAATGTGTTGAACTCGACTGCAAATGTCTTCCAATATTCCTATTTCTGTTTCCACGTCACTGCGTCTGTTTCTTACATTCCACAATATGAGAACATTTTCAAACTAGGGTAATTAGAAGTTCGTTTGTGGTAATAAAACTATCGGGACGTGCACGTTTAACCTCTTTCATCCGTTGTTTACAAACTAATGTTAACCGCTACTTAAAAAAAAAGAATGATTGAACGCCCAATCGCAACGTGAAACGTCACTGCACAGTTGCCTAATTTACGTTAACAAGCACTTAGCTAATCACAACATTCTTAAACGGGAAAGTGGTTTCAGAAACAGTATTGCTTTAACCAGAAATTAAGATTTGTTGATATTTGTTATACGCTCAGATAACCACTACTTTAAACAAGCATTGTGAAACCGGGCCTTAGTTACGTACAAGAACTGCAGAAGTTGAAGCTGTACGGTCATCCACAGTATGAACATGTAGTTACTGTCTGCACTGAGTTCCTGGTGGGGATGTGTTCACTGTATCTGCAGATATAAATAATGCAACGAGGCAGATAACACGTCGACGAACATACTAACAGTATAGTAACGTCGTTTGTTACTGTGTTATTGTAGCGCACAGAACGTTTAGGACGGAGAATGTACTCATGTTGGATCTGGCACGTGGACAGTACGCAGTCTGCCATTCAGTGACGTCATGGGGAGGCTAACAACTGTTGTCTGTTTGATCTACTTCAAGGAGTAACTGCACAATTGTATCTTGAAATAAAATACACATGTGGATAATGTGTTTCTGTTATGTCTCCTTTCACCAATATTTCTAACATAACATAGCCTGCATTTACTTCAGGAGATTAAAAAGTTCTTCGCACATTACAGACATGCAGTGCAGTGCAATATAATTTGATGCAGCTGCAACATATCGGTAGATCTTACGATATCTGTCATTCGTGTTCAACTGAACACTTATTAAAGAAGTGCCAGTTATATCTTAAGGATAAAAAATGCCGTTTGCACCCATTCAAAGCACATGTAAACATTGCCAAGAAACATTTTCCAGTGGTAATACTTATATCGAAAACACTTTCATTCACGATAAAGAGTATGAGTTACATAATTTGGCCTCATTTGCAACCTAGGTTAACATTTTACTATTATAACAAGAATACTAGAAACTCTTTCTAAACGCCATTTGTTAGCAAATAAGCTGTACAACGAAGTCTTAGTCAGTAAGATATTTAAAATGAAATTGTGCAATGAGTGTGCATAACTGTATTTAGTTTTTGGACATACTCCATTGCTATTTAGATTCTGTCAAAGAAAAGTAAAGAGAACAGAATAAATAAATAAGCAGAGTATGGTTTACTCAACAGGTTACCAACACAACATAACATTACATAAATGGTATCGGGTCAAATAAACTAAGAACAAACAGATAAGAAAATAGAAAGAAAAACCCAGACAGTACCAAGTAAGATAAACCAGATTTGAGGCGTACTTTGGCCAAGGACGAACTACAACTAACAACAAAGTAAAATTACGACAAAACAATGAGACGAAATAAAACACTGTAGTTATCAAACACGATTTTTCTGTTCGTGCAATGACCAATGTCCACAAACAAATACATTCTTATTGTAAACTCCAATTGCAACAAATATTTCAAAATCTCAGAATATAGTTTACTATACAACGTTCTGTTTATGTAAACACTGAAAGTATCCCCTTGTAAATGTGGTCTCTCTTATCCTACATAATTTAATGTCTATGTTTTAATTATATTTTACGGCAAAACCCATATGCTTTCAGTTACAGAACATAAACAAATCTCTACCAGCACATACCACATTGCAACATGCTTGTTGCTATTTGTCGTCGACAGTAAATAGTCTGCTGTGCGATTTTGTTACTTATTATATACGTGTTGCTACTCCAACCAGAATACTGAATGTATTCAGCCAGGCCGCTGTGTTGTCGCTCACCTGCTGATCTGAGGGTGCCGAGCTACAGCCTTGGCAGTCAGAGAGGACTCGCAGCCATAGTCGTGTGCTGGTTACTTCATACGTACTTATGCTAAATTTGGCACGGAAGTAACACTGCACGTGGTCCTTGTACATCATTGTACTTCACTGTGCAAGTAATTTTTTTAATGGCCTCATACAAGTATTTTAATTGAACATTAAATTTTTAATTTTCATTTTGCCGATTTCAATTATAATTCTTGCATGTAGATTATTGATATTACTCGGTTAACATATTATAAACGTGTTTAGCGTTTCTTGTTAAAATAAACCATTACATAATTTATTGTCAACTTATCAGTTCGGATCAAATTCAGTGTTTCAGAAAACACAGAAAACATAATATAAATTAAATGACAACACTTTCATTGATGACAACCGGATATTTGTAGACTATTTGCAGTAATGTTGAGAAATGTTTGCTCATTCAGTGTGCGGTGGGTCCGTGGTTAGTGTAGTGGATAGTGCACTCGCCTCCCACCAAGGCTGCCCTGGCTCGATTCACGGCGGGGCCGGTCCTCGGACTTTCTCAAGAGGGAATCGTGCAGGACGATGTTGTTGGTCCGTGGGTTTTCTCAGAGATATTCCGTTTCCCCGCCTACTCATTCCAACGTCACCAGCGCCAAACCTACATGATAAGTGTTGACCAAAAATCTCTTAATTTATCCAATATTCGGTGACTTTTTGCTTTTCGTTCGAGTCGCATTTTCACAATGCCATTAAAAACATCAACAATTGTGTAAATGTATTTCTCAATATGAAAGTAAGAAACGCCAGTAAATTTATGGAGAAACAAAGTAGTCACGTGGTTTCGTAACACATGTAAAAAATCTAACACATTTTTATCATTAGTCATGAAACTTATATTACATAACATATTCTTATACATGTGTACATGTACAAGAACCTATTAAAAGCTCTGTAGATTCAGCTGTTTTGACATCATTATTTCAGAGAATATGGCCCTATTAACATATCGGTCAGTTTGTACGACCAACAAATCATCTGGAGAATCTAATTGTTTGGTTTAACAACGCGATAAAAATTGACAAATAATATCAATGCATTTACATAAAACACTCTGGACAACACCGCGACAGTTTGTCTCACAACAAAATAAGTTAAAAATTGTATTATACAGATACGTCTTTCATTTGGTTGCACCAATCAGAGTAAGGCTATTATGACGTCATACGCCTGTGACAAGCCTGTAGAACCGCAAGACAAGTGACAGTTAAAATAACCAATCACCGACCACGAAGCAAATCTGCACAGAAGGTATGAAAACAAACAGCGCAAAAATATCTTCACCGGAAAATCATGCATCTACCAGTTAAGTACATAATTCTCACCATTTTACACTACGTGACAATCTTTCCTCGCCTGGAGTAAACATTATAAATCTGACATACGCAACCTTAAGTTACTCTTCTGTGAGTTGAGATAATATCTTACTAACCTAGGTTAAGTGAAACCGTATATATTTGATCGACATATTCAAGGCCCGCCATAATGCCCAGTCTACACGCTGTGGCAGTTGGGAGTTGTTACAGTTAAAACTGCGCTCATTCTGTCGATATGTTTGTCGCTTGATGTTAACTTCGTTACAGCAATATCACATTTAAATAACAAAAGTAAGTGACATTATCGCAAAAAAGGTCAAATGCGTAGGAGGAAAACAACCTATCGTCTTCAGCCTGTAGGGACAGATGCGTTTTCCAAATTAGTGGTTTTTCGAAGGTAGAGTGCCTGCAGTTAGTTGAATGAAGAAGACTGGACACTTGTTCAACATATCTGTCGTGTTGGAGAAGAACAAGGTGGAAGGAAAGATGATGAGGACAGTTGCTAGGGACAGAAGAGAGCGGTATTGCGCCTGAGCTAGTAGTTGCTATAGCAACGTGTAGCTTCGTCCCAGGTGCCATGAATCAATACCAGCCGGGCATTGAGAATACTGACAGCAGACCTGCTACCAGTCACTTCTGTGTCGTCCACACACTTGTCCTCTCATCATCACTGCTGCGACTGTAAGTGTGGTGTATCTGTCTGTGTGTACGTTCCAGTGATCAGCAGTGTTCCTTCTGCCGTCTGTCTGTCTTACAAGCTTTGTCGCTACCTCTGAGGTACGTTTCAAGCATTCCTTGTAGAATACGATTTGAACATGTGCCTCGAATAATATTTGCTTTTGTGGCTGCGCTTTGTGACAGCTCTCTGTTACAAAATAGATTGCTTTATGATACATTTATTAGGCATAGTCTGGAAATGCTATGACATTAATACAAATTAATACAATACTGCAATGCTCTTCCTTTTCCGTGGCAAACGGCTACATTATTTTTAGACTAATATTCGAGGTGATGAAATTATTAGAAATTGAAGCTGTGTGATACAATAACTCTCTTTACCGCCGACATATGAACAATTTTAAAAGTCGTGTTGACATTTTGCAGTGCGAACTCAACAGGTTGCTGACGTATCGTGTATCGTCTTTTCACCTTGAACAGTTTTAAAACGTGGCTATGACAAACTGATTTTCCTGCAGTTAAAATTAAACAAACATTTTTCTATTTAAACTCTGCGTAAAGTGCCTTTTAATATTGTTACAAAATTTTACAATAGTTACAAAAACGCTTTATTTTATAATTCCATCGTCAACAGTTAAGAGAGAGAGAGAGAGAGAGAGTGTGTGTGTGAGAGAGAGAGAGAGAGTGAGTGAGAGAGAGAGAGAGAGAGCAAACACATTGTGAAGAAACATGACATCTCGTAAAAATTACGGAAATACAATTAGCGGTATATTTACACAGTAAACAAAAAGCATAAATAATATTTTATGTAAGTATCCTTTGTTGAATATTAAAGTGCGGGTCACTGTTGAACGGTGTGAGCAATGTGCTTTTTCACTATGCAAGGAATTTAACTTTTACTCTGGCTCCGTGTAAACATAAAATTATATATTCCTGTTGTATCGTGCGATGAAACATTGTTTTGTTACCTAAATATGTCAGCGATAGTTAATTGACAAGCTAAAATTGAGAGCTTTTCTGTATCCTTGACAGAAAACGTCAAAACTCTACAAAAATGCAGCACTTAAGAAAATTTAAGTTGGACAATGGAAAACAATTATTTCCAGTAACAAAGATTGCTTAAAATTTCAGGAAAGCTGTGGATGGGAATGCCATATAAAGTATAGCATGACTAACGTTAAATTATTTTTAGTCGAGTATTTATTCCTCCCCATGTGACTGCATATCAAACATATTTTTGAAATTATCCTGTAAAACATGCAAACCTAATCACTTCGGGAAGTGTTTCCTGCATTTAGTATAGCTTCGCAGTCCTCACAAATAAGATATCATTGTACAAGGAAATAGCTGTTCATTACAAATGTAAATTTCGCATATTCAAAATTTGTTGTGTGATAAGTGAAACAATTTTGATATATTTTGACATTGAACACAGTCAAATATTAATAAAAAGTGGTATATACAAAATGCGGTAATATTTTTTAGTAGCCGAAACGTCTTTACCAATTTTCTTCCACGAAAGGAGCTAACTTATAATCGTAAAACGTATGATAGATGTTCAATTTATGTCTTACAATTGTGTTAAACCAAATCCTTTCAAGATTTATTTCATACATCTTAAAAAAACATAACTTTTCTTAGCAAAATATTTAGATTTAATTATTTAATTTATCTTGGGAATTCCCAATTAGTGTCATTACATAATATTTTTAAGTAAAAAATTATTTTTGTTGCGATTACTGGCAGTTATAATAGATTTAAGACTAACTCTAGAATAACTGAGGAGCTTGTCATGAACTAGAGCTAATACATCATCAACGTATCACAGTTAACAACCTCGCAGTGATGCTACAGCAGCAGAACAAACTATCTCGTAGTCCATGGCTTTCCTTGTATTCAAGTAGCAATCTTCTTCCATGTCCTGCTCGTTCTAACAATTGTGGATCATGCTTCACCTGTCGGTGGTTTACCAGGCATCTACGTCACTGGCCAGGTATTAACTTTGCGAGCACGTATAAGTCAACTGGGCTAAATTTCTAAGTAGAATTTACGGAACTTCGTCCAACAAAACCCATGAAAATGAAGGAGGTTTCATACACGTACTCCTTAGCTTCTTCCAATTATTTTGTAAATAATTTTATGGATAACAAAAAAAAATTATATACCAAACAAGTAAAAATATAATAAGCACATTTAAACATATCAGCTAATATAATTTAAAAAAACTTCACACTCTAACAATTTTGCCTAATGTTGAAATATTAAAAAAAAATAATATTACTTTAGTTTCATGATTTTTCATTGCCTGAGAGTTATGGCTATAGTAAGCTTGTGGATTTATATTTCAAGTTATGTTCGGTGACACTCAGACGTCTTTCTCGAGATTTCTTTCCGACACAAATCATTGTATGTTTGGGAAGAGGACTATATATTTATTGGAATATATAAATTAAAAGTAGTTTTTCAGTTTTTTCGATCATTAAAATATTTAGTAGTCCAGAGTTGTCAGGATATTGAAAGATGTCACAGCAATGTGGGCAGAACTAAGATCGACAGGTAACTACATGCACCGACTACAATCTCTCCTTGCTTGCTGTTCAGGCACAGATACAGCGATGAGTCTTAGGCTGGAGGGCAAACAAACAAATTGACAATTTATAAATAACCGACACTTTGTGTGAATGTCTACATATTTCCTACAGACACTCAAGGTCTTTCTGAAATGTTTGTGACAAAATGTGTTAATTTTTATGGTTTCATCTATACAACGTTTGTATATTTTTCTTTAGAACTGGAGGAAGGTGGAGGGAGGGGGGAGAAATGACCGCCCCTCTAACCCTCCTCCCCCTGGATCCAGTCATCTCTGCTGCTATTGGCAGAGCTCTAGGCTACACAGCGCACTGGAGTCTCACATTATATATTCGTCTTGACGTCATGTCTTTACAAATGCGTTATTAATAATCGCGTTGTTGTAGCTACTGGACCTGGCTTATATTTATGCTATTTGAAAACGCTAACTATTTGTCGTTAAAGTACAGTTATATGCTTATACCTGCTGGTGCATTTTCCAGTGTAGAGAGAGACAACGAGAGCTAAGACATCTGGCAGTGACGTCATTACAACGAAGGTCTACACAGCTGCTGTCATGGCAGAGGACAACCAGGATGTCGCAATACCGGAAACAAGGAAGAGGGCCTTCTGGTCGCAGATTCTTTACAACATATCTTCTTTCAAAGTGAGTTCTTAGCCTAGACACGAGAATAACGCATCTGCACTTGTCAGCCAAGGAAATTTAATTTGTAGCACTTTTTGGGGAACAAATGTCCACTTTTCCGTAATTATTTATAGTTACGTACTCGTGGTATACGAAAAATTAATTCTTATAAATATTCACATATGTGTTAATTTAGGCAAATATTGCATTGTTCTTTAAAAATCGCATGTATTAGTATTGGATTTTTACAAACGTAAATCTATTTATAGCTAAGAATCAAGTTCGTCGACCACCTCAAAACCTCTGCCCTTATGGAAAGACAGGATTATATTTAACGATAAAACTTTACAGTGACGATCGACGATCTCTAGATTTATTACTTGAATTTCTGCAGAAATGTTAAAAGTTTAGATAAGTAGAATATATATATATATATATATATATATATATATATATATATATATATATATATATATATATATATATATATATATATATATATATACACACACACACACACACATACTGAATGGAAAACATGTGTTTCCAGTTCGGTTTCAATTTCACAAAATTTTCATACGCCTAGTTGTTGCAAATCTAATCTTTCAATGATTCACATGCCCGCTTTGCTATTTACACAGGCTCGTAATTTTGTTTTAAGGTAGTAGAGTAATTTTTTATATTAGAAATTAATCCTGAAATATTTTCTCACGTTAGTCGTAAATGTTTTAAAATAAAACGATAGTCAATTGCAATTTTATACAAGCATTTCTGAAACATTACATTATGTTTTCAAAAATATATTCGATTTCTTAAAAAAAAAAAAAAAAATGTTTGTGTTAGTTCACTTTTTTATTTTACGTTGTTAAGTATACAGAACTTCTGTGAGTATGCATTCTTCTGTAAAAACACAGTAATTGTTTTGTCTCTTACACGATAAAATAACTTCTTACGTACATGATCTGTTATTATCCTTAAACCAGAGGCGGTGCGTAAGGCTGTGCTCTCGTGCTGTAGCACTGAGTAAGCTTTTACAAATTTCCTGTGTCATTTATTTTATTAAGTTTCAGGTCCACAGAAAAGTGCTGCAGAAAATAAAAAAGTTTTATCTACCTTTCGTTTTAACAGAATTTGTGGGTAAACACTTAACGGTTCTTTTTGCAGTCCTGTAATATGAAAACATGCTTTTTCAAGGCGCCGACTCAATAAATTCTATTTGTACGAAAACGTCCGTGTTTTAATGTTTTTTAAGCAAGTAAGTGGTAACATTTAACATCAAGTCCACGTGAGATTTGTGCCTGTGAGCTGCGAAAGTGTAGACCTACATATAGCCAAAAGAAAAGAACAGACGATTTATGTATTTCTCGGTCATTAAAGTGTACTTATTTAATCATATGTGCTACCAAAAGATTTAAAGCTGATTTGGGCAACTAGATCAACTCATGTTTGTTTATTACTTACCCTGTTTGTTGATATATTGTTTCCGTTTAGGTTGTGAGAGTGCAAATTTTTGCTACGTAATCTCTACAATAAATATTTTAACAATTTTTTTTAAAGTTTTGTGAGTCGCACGATAGAGATAACAACACTGATATTTCGAAAGTAGGCCCTACCTACGAAAGATACGCTCTCGGTCTGATGTATGAAACACAAACTACTGCTTTATGATCTGATAGTGCAGAACCAAATTGAAGGCAACAAGAATATTTATTGAATTAATGCTTGTATGTATTATTTTATTTTTTATTTTAGTTTAAAGATGTTTTCTTGCACTGTCATGTACTCTTGCAACTTTAGTTTGTTATAACCAAATAATTCAATATTATTTGAACATTTTAGGCGTCAAGCAGGAATAAAAGTATCAGGAAGGTACCCAAGCAGATTGTTTTGGTAATGCCATTAAATGTTACAATTTTGAGCATACGCATACCTACGAAAATATACAATAAATCATGTTAAATTTTAAAATATTATATTAAATGAACTACTGCACATTACTGCAATGAGAAATATTTTTCAATTAGCACTGCCCACCTAACCCTAACAAGATTAATGTGCAGCGAGCATTAACAACAAATTACCTATATGTCTGAATCTAAAAATAATCAAAAGAAATTAACAACACACTTGGTATATTATTGCAATCATAATATGCCTTAATTGTTGACATGTTTTTATTGTCAGCTGGAAAGCACATGGTGGTGGAAGGATATATATATGTGTGTGTATATATATATATATATATATATATATATATATATATATAGTGTTTTTGTTTACATGGTCCTACTTTTTTACGATCTGTCAAATACTGAAATTCTTATACGGTATAGACTTGAAGTCAAATTTTACGTGGTTGGTTTAGTTTTTTACACAAGTTTGTTTCTCGAATGTGACGTGGTACGAACTGTACACATTTATGTACGTGTTCCGTAATTGTAATCACACATGCCGTAAGCCTAAGGCATGGCTGACTGTAAAATTAGCTGCGCGATGTATGTGATTTCAGAATGGATAAATACATAAAATGTTTAGTTTTCATAATTTAAGGATTTTTAGCTTCATACGTCTTGCATGCGAAATTGTTGGTATTTTATCTACGAATTGTTTACAAACATTCAGGAATAAACATAGAGAGAATACAGTGCATTTGCGTTTAAGAACTAATGTACAGAAACTGAGCTTATATAGAGGTTACATCGCAGATATTTATAATAACTTGCAGTTAATGGTACTCAATGCTTGTATGTTTAATGAGTACATACTGTAGAAAACATTTTTCGGAGCAGTTTTAACGTAGCCACAAACATTTCACAAGTCTATGTATCTCAAATAAAAACATGTTACAATGTAATTGTTAACGTGCAGCAAAAATATAAAAATTGGCTGAAATCATAGCATTATTGCAAACCATCCGTAGGGGCATTTTGTTGCAAGTTAAATTAAATTTGTAATGTTTGGTAGGTTACATACGTATTTCAAGGCACACACAATGCCTTGTAACAGTTGTACAACAACGTGTCTATTATCGTTGGAGAGCAACAGTTTGATATCTTACAATTGTTTATCATACGTACTATGAGAATATTGTTAATGTTTTTCCGCATAAGACGATGGTAATTTAAAACTACAATCAATACAAACGTAAACTGTATTCTTATAGTTGAAAGTTTTTACAGCAAACTTAATTGACTGACCTCCATTGCTTAGATACATACCAAAATATTACTGGTTTCCATTTAACGCAGTGCATTTTTCTCAATACATGCAGAGCAAAATACTTACGCTTTTGAGTAAAAGTTATGATTTCTAATAAGGAAAGAAAGTATAGCGATTCAGAGAGGAAGGGGTGAAGGACATTACATTCAGAGCACTGTCTTACATAGTTGGAAGTTGTCCACGTACTGTACAAGAACGTTGATGATACCACAGTTTGTAGATCAGACTGTACCTGATCACCGGCTCATTGTGAGTTCAGCGAAATACTTTACATAATTTTTAAATGTCTTAGTTTCTTGTTTTTAACATTATAAGCCAACTAGTTACATTTACTTCACAAAGGAAATTTCCGCAAACTCACAAAACTTAAGACTTTAATTGAATTAAATATAGACTTAAACCGGCTGTTAATGAAAGCATGTTACGAAATTTGCGAGACAATTAGGTCAAGTTACATCTTGCCAGTTCTTGACACTTGTGTATCGCGCGTTGCCTAACAGCAAGGCTCCACATTTTATACTTTTTTTTATTTCCTTGGAAACGTTTCACTCGAGTCTGTAGTAACAAGGCGACTTTTTATTCACATGGTCTCCTGCTGCAAAGTATGTTGTTTTATAGCAAATATATGCTATGATGGTAAGAATTTATGCCAAAGAAGGTTAAACCTACCCTGGTCTCTAATATCAGTAATGTATTTAAAACCAATTTGTTACAGGGTTCAGATTTTGTTATTATTATACCGGACAGGGTAATTAATTATTTATTCATCTTCGTTTTTGGTTATTTGAAGATATACTGGCTTTCAATTACAATTTTCAATAACGAATTTCTTCCCTCAAGATTTGTGCCAACCAAAAGCTAGCACTGCATATGTTAAAATAATGTTTTCAAGGATTCACCTCGCAAAGTTTGTAGTACACTTTCATTAACAAACTGTATGTAATATGAAAGGTATTATGTTACTCTACATCTAATGTGTACATCTGTCAACACAGAGTGATCAAATCCGTTATGCGAGGATCAAGAATCTGTCAATTATTACAGTGAAGAGATTTTGGTAGGCATTTAACATCCAGGTCTTTAGCGCTGGTGAAGGGTGACATTGCGTGAGTACGGAGCAGTGCCGGAATGAAGGAGCGGGAGAAACGGGGAATACCAGTGAATGCCCGCCGACCAGCGGCATTGTCCAGCACGATTCCTATACGCGAAAATCAATTATTGAATGTATAGCACATGAATCTTCATGAACCCCAGTTATAATAATAAACCTGGCAGTCTGACATTACTTATAGTTGCCTGGCGTGGCAGCCAATGTCTTCACACAGAGCTGCTAGAGTAGGCACTTGTGTTGTCGCCGTGTGGCATCTACTGTAACCAAGTCATACTTTGCTTGCAGTTCCTCTACCGCAGGAACTCACGTTTATGTTGGTCGTGTACAAACACGCCGCACGACCAATCAAATGCGCCGTTGGTATCTTCGGTCCTAGCGACGTTGCGCAACAATAATACGCATTCTTGAGGATCCGACCTCGATCCCCGGCGTCGCAAATCCTGATTTTGGTTTTACTTGATTCCTGAAATCGCTCCAGGCGGATATTATGATTTATTTGGAACAAAAGCCATGACCGTTTTCTTTCGTCTGTACAGAAACGTATCTTCATGTTCAGGTAGTCACGAGATTAATGAAAGAGGGTCACGGCATTGTATGTATAACAGAGTGCGGATTCTCGTCGTAAACACAGTTATCCAGCAATTGTCTTCGTGTACAGATCTTACAAAGAGCAGACATAGTTCCAGATCAGACCAGCTGGTCCGCTAGGTGATATGGCTCTCCACGATGAGGCATAGTAGAGCTCTGACAGGCCAAGTTCACTTCAAGGCGGTCCCTGGTGGCTGTCTCCCCGGAACCACAATAGCACGAAAGAAGCAACGTGACAGCCGCGACACGAAAAACAAAAGATTTCCGCCAATCAACCCCGAAGTATCTGTGAAGTCAGCTCGACAGACTTGGCGGTGCGACGCGAATTTCGAATAGAAGTTATGTCGATTTATTAAAATTGGAATTTAATATGTGCCCAAACGTTCGTGAAATTTGTGAACTGGTAGTAAATTGACTATATTTTTTAATTAAATAGAGATGCATGTTAGTTAAGCAAATCGTAACCATTTAAGCTAAAAGGTAACTGTGCCTTTATAACACATCCGAATTCCAATGGGTGTTAAATGTATATTACAAATAAGCTAAGAAAAAACCTACACAAAACTAAAAACATAGAGGAAAGATTATTTGTTTTTAATATTTGACGCCTAGTAAACAACTAGTGTTCGCAATAACGATCATTACTCTAGTGCCCTTCCGGCATTAGACAGTTGACATGTATGGTGGTAACCATGCTCACTCACCGCGAGTGTAATCAGCGTCATCTCTGGCTGGCGGGGGAACTCAAATTCTCTCGTTGGAAATAAGCTCATTCTTCCTGATTTAACACTCTGAGGTAAGACAGGACTGAGTTGCCACCATCTGCCAGGCTTAGACAGATGACGTATATGGTGGTAACCACGCCCACTCACCGCGAGTGTAATCAGCGTCATCTCTGGCTGACGAGGGAATTCAACTTCTCTCGTTGGGAATAAGCTCATTCCTCCTGATTCAACTCTCTGTGGTAAGACAGGACTGAGTTACCACCATCTGCTTTGCTTAGACAGTTGACATGTATGGTGGTAACCACGCCCACTCACTGCGAGTGTAATCAGCGTCATCACTGGCTGGCGAGGGAATTCAACTTCTCTCGTTGGGAATAAGCTCATTCCTCGTGATTCAACTCTCTGAGGTAAGACAGGACTGAGTTGCCACCATCTGCCAGGCTTAGACAGTTGACATGTATGGTGGTAACCACGCTCACTCACCGCGAGTGTAATCAGCGTCATCTCTGGCTAGCGGGGGAATTCAACTTCTCTCGTTGGGAATAAGCTCATTCCTCCTGATTCAACTCTCTGTGGTAAGACAGGACTGAGTTGCCACCATCTGCCAGGCTTAGACAGTTGACAAGTATTGTGGTAACCGTGCTCACTCACCGCGAGTGTAATCAGCGTCATCACTGGCTGGCGAGGGAATTCAACTTCTCTAGTTGGGAATAAGTTCATTCCTCCTGATTCAACTCTCTGTGGTAAGACAGGACTGAGTTGCCACCATCTGCTAGGCTTAGACAGTTGACATGTATGGTGGTAACCACACCCACTCACCGCGAAAGTAATCAGGGTCATCTCTGGCTGGCGAGGGAATTCAACTTCTCTCATTGGTTATAAGCTCATTATTCCTGATTCAACTCTCTGAGGTAAGACAGGACTGAGTTGCCACCATCTGCCAGGCTTAGACATTTGACATGTATGGTGGTAACCACGCTCACTCACCGCGAGTGTAATCAGCGTCATCTCTGGCTGGCGAGGGAATTCAACTTCTCTCGTTGGGAATAAGCTCATTCCTCCTGATTCAACTCTCTGAGGTAAGACAGGACTGAGTTGCCACCATCTGCCAGGTGTAGACAGTTAACATGTATGGTGGTCACCACACCCACTCACGGCGAGTGTAATCAGCGTCATCTCTGGCTGGTGATGGAATTCAACTTCTCTCGTTGGGAATAAGCTCAATCTTCCTGGTTAAACTCCCTGAGGTAAAAAAGGACTGAGTTGCCACCATCTGCCAGGCTTAGACAGTTGACATGTATAGTGGTCACCACGCCCACTCACGGCGAGTGTAATCAGCGTCATCTCTGGCTGGCTGGGAAATTCAACTTCTCTCGTTGGGAATGAGCTCATTCCTCTCTGAGGTTAAACAGGAGTGAGTTGCCACCATCTGCCAGGCTTAGAGAGTTGACATGCATGGTGGTAACCATGCCCACTCAACGCGAGTGTAATCAGCGGCATCTCTGGCTGGCGAGGGAATATAACTTCTCTCGTTGGGAATAAGCTCATTCCTCTTGGTTAAACTCTCTGAGGTAAGACAGGACTGAGTTGTCACCATCTGTTAGGCTTAGACAGTTGACATGTATGGTGGTAACCACGCTCACTCACCGCGAGTGTAATCAGTGTCATCACTGGCTGGCGAGGGAATTCAACTTCTCTCGTTGGGAATAAGCTCATTCCTCCTGGTTAAACTCTCTGGGGTAAGACAGGACTGAGTTGCCACCATCTGACAGGCTTAGACAGTTGACATGTATGGAGGTAACCACGCCCACTCACCGCGAGTGTAATCAATGTCATCACTGGCTGGCGAGGGAATTCAACTTCTCTAGTTGGGAATAAGCTCATTCCTCCTGGATAAACTCTCTGGGGTAAGACTGGACTGAGTTGCCACCATCTGACAGACTTAGACAGTTGACATGTATGGAGGTAACCACGCCCACTCACCACGAGTGTAATCAGCGTCATCTCTGGCTGGCGAGGGAATGCAACTTCTCTCGTTGGGAATTAGCTCATTCCTCCTGGTTAAACTCTCTGGGGTAAGACAGGGCTGAGTTGCCACCATCTGACAGGCTTAGACAGTTGACATGTATGGAGGTAACCACGCCCACTCACCGCGAGTGTAATCAGTGTCATCACTGGCTGGCGAGGGAATTCAACTTCTCTAGTTGGGAATAAGCTCATTCCTCCTGGTTAAACTCTCTGGGGTAAGACAGGACTGAGTTTCCACCATCTGCCAGGCTTAGACAGTTGACATGTATGGTGGTAACCACGCCCACTCACCGCGAGTGTAATCAGCGTCATCTCTGGCTAGCGGGGGAATTCAACTTCTCTCGTTGGGAATTATCTCATTCCTCCTGGTTAAACTCTCTGGGGTAAGACAGGACTGAGTTGCCACCATCTGACAGGCTTAGACAGTTGACATGTA